>ML259512.1:0-55447 GCA_005239495.1 Nicotiana undulata | reverse complement strand
GTAAAGACAATCTCATAATATGCTAAACATGGAAGAAATACTGCAATTTCTATCAATTAGACTCACGGGCATGCTTGACACACACTGCATAGGTACTCGTCACCTTACCTATGCAATGAACATGATAATCACTCAGCACATAGCAATTAATGCCTATTCCCTCACCAAAGTTAGGCAAGACACTTACCTCGGTCCAAAGTATGGCAATCAACCCTCTAAGACCGCCTTTCCTTTATAATCCGACTCCGAAACAACATTATCTATGCATAATTAATTCAATAATATAAATAAGGACTCAATAATATAATCCCCTAGCCTAGGTGTTCATTTTCTAGCATTGTTCCAAAATATCAAAATTTGACCCCAGGCCCACGTGGTCTAAACTCGAGGTTCGGACCAAAACCCGATCACTCATAACCTCACGAGTTCGAATATGTAATTAGTTTTAAGATCCGACCCCAAATTGAGGTTGAATCACCCAATTTTCCCAAAAACCTAACACTACCCAAAAACCCAATTTCCCACTTTGATTTCATGTTTTTAGGCCTAGATTCTAGTGATTAGTTGATGAAATTAAGAGAAAATGATGATAAGAACACTTACCTAGGGAGCTATGGAGGTTGGGGAGCTTGATTCTCGGTTATGGAGGTTTTAGGAAGAAGAAAAGCGTGAAGAATGGCAAAAATTCCGTAAGGGTCTGCTTTGGGACTTAATAAAATAACTGGGCAAAATTAGTCTATGCGATCGCGGAGATAGGAATGCGATCGCATGGAGGAGGGACTGACAAGCTCTGCGATCGCGGGCATGATAGTGCGATCGCACTGTGCATTGGACCAGCCCCCCACCCGGACGCCTATATCTCTATGCGATCGCGCCCCTTGCTATGCGATCGCATAGAAGAACTGACTCTCCCCCTAACACAAAGTTGTGCGATCGCGGGTCTATGTATGCGATCGCACTGAGTAGACACCAGATATCAGAAAATCACTCAAAACACCAGATTTTTCAACCCTTTTTGCACTCCGACACCTACCCGAAACTCACCCGAGTCCTCGGGGCTCAAAACCAAAAACACACACGACTCCCAAAACATCATACGAACTAGTTCATGCCTTTAACCCATCAAAATATCATCAAAACAATGAATTAAACTCCAAAATCTATAGAATTTTCTCAACCTTCATAAACTTCTAAATTTCCCATTTTTAATCCGAATTATGTCATTTCAAGTCCGTTTTACACCAAATTTCACTGATAAGTCACATAACATATAATAAACCTGTTCCGGGCTCCGGAACCAAAATGCGGGCCCGGTAACACGGTTCTCACATAATAATTCATTTTCAAAATCCATTATTATTTTCAGAAAACAATTTTCTTTAAAAATTTATTTCTCGGGCTTGGGACCTCGGAATTCGATTCCGGGCATACACCCAAGTCCCATATTTTCCTACGGACCCTCCGGGTCCGTTTACCAAAAATGTTGACCAAAGTCAATTTTATTTAATTATTCAATTCAAAAATCCCATTTTTAACAAATTTTCACATGTAAGCTTCCTGGCTACCTGCCCGGGCTGCGCACGCATATCGAGGTGAGATTAGCGGAGACTTTCGAGGCCTCGGAACACATATTTAGCTGGAATTACCTAGGATGACCTTTTGGGTCATCACAAGTTTCTTCAGCAATTTCCCGAAAAACGCTATCTGTAACACTTATCATGAAGATCACACCTAATTCCTTCTCCTTCAGGTTTTCCTTCTTTGACTCTTTTACATCTTCAAAAATATCCTCATCAATTGTCTTCTACAACTCTTGTAATACCATGGACGGTTTCATCCTAATCTTTCATAGACTGAAACTAGATCTCCCATAAAATTCCTCAACTTTTACACTTGTTAAAAATGATAGTGATATCTTAACCCTAGATTATGTGTAGAAATACGAGCCTTGATCTGATACCAATTATTTCAGAAGATCATGGGTTAACCAGCGCACAATCACACACAAAGCAAATAGAAAAGAAAAAATAACACAAGGATTTAACGAGGTTCGGATAAGCCTAATTCTCGGGGTAGAAGTAGAGAGAGTTTTTCATTATGAATGAGAAAAAAACACCATACAATCTTTAGAATCCCCAACTATAACACCTATAAATAGGTCCAAACTAGTCACAAACTTATACGAGAAAGGTTTTCCCGATTCGACTACGACAAGGACATAAGTTTTTATTTCCCAAATCTATTAGAATAATCGATTTCCTAAAAATATAAGGAACTTTTTTTAGACATACAACAACAACAACAACACCGCCGACAACAACAACAACAACCAGTGTAATCTCACAACTGGGGTCTGGGTTGATATAATGTACGCAACCTTACCCCTACCCTAAAAAGGCAAAGAGACTTTTCCTGATAGACCTTCTATTAAAGAATACTTTAAGACATAAATAATAAAAATAATATTAGAATGTAATTTGGTATAAATACATTAGGTTCATGAGATAATTTTGATGAACTCCCAAATTTCTTAAAAATTTCATCAGAGTCTTATCTGTAATTAGAATTAATACAAAATATTCAACCCGCTTCAATTGCATCTAGGACAATCTAAGGAACAAAACTCAACATAGCACATCATCATACAACAATAATATACTTCCTCATCACTCTTTGGACATGTATATATAGGTGGGCGACAACATAAATATATCTTTGTATAAAATTGCATTTTCTGAACTTTAAAAATTCAAATACCTGAATTGTGTGAGACAAATAGCGATGCATTTTTTTTTTTACAAAACAAAGATAATATTAAGATTAAGGAGTACCATTTGTTACATCATTACAGAAACTAACTACCTTTAGGACATTCAAGTTGCCCATAGAGGCTAACCATTCTTATCCATTTTCAGATTGTTTAACACAAAAGGGGTTGGTTTGCTAAAAAGTTGGTGATATTTTGCATGCTTGAGAGCCTCCTTTGCCATCCTATGTGCCACTTTGTTCCCTTCTCGAAAGTTATGGCTGATTTTCAGCTCCTTCAACTGGTGCATTTACCATCTACATACCAAAATAGCCGAGTTCCGAGGGATACAATTAGAGTGTAGAATTTTGATTACCCCTGTAGCGTCCGTCTCGATGACTAGAGGTGTATATCCTTAATTTAGAGCAATTGTGAGGCCCTCCTTAAGGGCTTCTAGTTCCGCCTTTATGGGGGAGCTTGAGGGGAAGGAATGTTGATACCTCATTATCCAATTTCCTAAATGATCTCTAAATACTCCTCCTATGCCTCCCATGTTTGAATTTTTTTGGAAAGCACCATCTAGGTTTAGTTTAAAAGAGTTTGGAGGAGGTTTGTGCCATGCAACCTCAATTGCATGTGATTGAACAGTGAAGTGTTATTTTGTGGAGAGGAACTTATATTCAGTAGCCAAAAAAATTGCATGAGTAGAATTGTAATTTGTAGTCAAGTTTGAATGGTTGTTGTAATTTCTGTTTAGCCAAATGCTCCATATGACAAAATGGTAGAGAACCTCCCATGTAAGGAAGGGAGAGGGGGTGGCTGTATTTAATTTTCTAATTTTATGCATCCAGTGATTGGCATTTATGTTAGTGGGAATGTTAAAACCCTTAGTAGCCCAGTAATGTGCCACTGCTTTAAAACCTATAATGATGTGCTTGATGGTTTCTTCTTCCTTCTTACACACTGGACATATATGGTCGATATTCAATCCTATATGGCTAAGGTATGAACAGGTAAGAAGCTTGTTGTGGAGGCATTTTGTAACGGTCCGGCCGATCGTTCCGTAGAATTTGTATTATAATTACTGTTATTGACTTGTCATAGGTTGGTTTACTGTTATTGATGTGTTAGAGTTGGTAGGCTTGAAATCGGAATGGTTATAATGAGAAATTAGTCACTTAGTCTTTAAAAATAGCCTTAAAGTTGGAAAAGTCAACTGAGAGTTGACTTATTGGCAAACAACCTCGGAATGCGTATTTTATGGCTCGGATAGCTTCGTTAGGTGATTTGGGACTTAGGAGAATGTTCAGAATATGTTTGTGATGTCCGGTATAGAATTAGTCTTGAATTGGCGAAAGTTAGTTTTTTGTGATTTTTGATTGGCAGTGGAAAATAGGCTATCAGGGTCGGAATGGAATTCTAACAGTTGGAACAGGTTCGTAATGTCATTTTGGATATGTCTGCAAAATTTCAGATCAATCGGAGTTGTTTTGGATAGTTTCGGCATCGTTGGTGGATTTTAGAAATATCAAAGTTCTTAGGCTTGAATTCGAGGTGATTTTGATGTTTTGACGTTGTTTTAGTGTTTTGAGAGTCAACTAAGTTTGAATGATCATATGTGATGTGTTAGTATATTTGGTTGGGGTCCCGAGGGGCTCGGGATTGATTTCGGGTGATTAACGGAAGTTTTGAAGTTCAACAGATGTAACCGCACCTGCGGAAGTTTGACCGCAGGAGCGGACAAGGCTCCGCAGGTGCGGGAAGGTCGCAGGTGCGGTTAGGGGACCGCAGGTGCGAGTAATGGGTCGCAGGTGCGGAAACCCCTGGACAGTATTTAATTAAACCCTTCCGCGACCTTAACCTATTTTAACACCATTTTTGAACGGGAAAAAGCTTTTGAGGCAAATTTGAAGAGGGAAAATCAGTGTTTATCATAGAGGTAAGTATTTTGGACCTTAAACCTTGATTATAGGTGATTAAGGAACATAATCTCAGTGTTTAATTCATGAAAATCAGTAGAAAAAGGTGGGGTTAGGGCTTGAGGTTATGAGACCTTTAGGGGTCGGTTTGAGGGGTCAAACGGACTATGATTTTAGGGTTCTTTATATGTACGAACTCGTAAGATGACGAAGAACATTTTGGTATAAAATTTTCTGAGTTCCGAGACGCGGGCCCGGGGATCGAGTTTTATTAAATTTCGGGTTTTCAGCTAAAATTGGTATTTTTCAATTGGAATTCATTCCTTAAGAATAATTTGACGATAAAGGTCTGATCTTTATTGATTTGGAGCGCTCGGAGGTTGATACGAGAGGCAAGCGTATTGCGGAATAGTTTCGGGCTAATTTGAGGTAAGTAATGTCTTTAAATCTTGTCCTGAGGGTATGAAACCCCAGACTCTACACCCTTTCACGGGTTTTGGAATGCAAAGGTTGGAACTTTGGAAATATATTCCCTATTTAGGCAACTATTGAGTTGCGAAACCAATTTTTAAGCTTATGCTTAATAGTATTGATATATATTTTGATATGATTTGGGATGTAAGTCATGTTTGGGGCCTAGTGCCGATCTGTTTACCCCTTGGGGCTGTTTTTACTATTTTCCTCACTTGATATGTTATGATTTTCACTCAGTATTTTCTTGATAATTGTTTTGACACTCACAGCATTTTTGATACTATTTCTTGAAAGTGAAACACTGTTTTTGGGTCGAGAACCCGATATATTTATGGCCTGAAGGGCAAGTTGAGAGTGTCTTACTGAGTGAGGCTGCGGGCCTATATTGTGAGGATGTTATGATATGAGTGAGGCTGCCGGCCTATATTGAGAGTGATTTATGCCATGCTGTGGCTTGTTATAGCGCTTGGGCTGTCGGAGCCCCTCCGGAGTCTGTACACACCCCTAGTGAGCGCAGGTACCTAATGAGTGATGTTGCCCGCGGGAGTGATTACGAGGTTTCCTGATGGGTTAATGTTGAGTGACTGTGAGGTTGCCTGATGGGATAATATTGAGTGACTGTGAGGTTGCCTGATGGGCTGATACTGAGTGACTGTGAGGTTGCCTGATGGGCTAATATTGAGTGACTGTGAGGTTGCCTGATGGGATGATACTGAGATTGTTATGAGAAATGATTTTGGCCCGAGGGGCAGATTTACGATGATTTTACTGAGTTTTGAACTATGATTCACTTCATTTTCAAACTGATTTTTACTGAGAGTTTTACTCAGATATATTGAAATTATACTTGTTTCAAAGGATTTCTTGAAATTGGTTTTTGAACTTAGTTATTTGATGAACACTTATGGTGACTTGGTGATTTACTATTTTTGTGAATTGTGTATCTGTGCTGTGTGTTTCTTATTTCTCAGACTGTGATTTATTTTTATTACTACTGAGTTGGCGTACTCATCATTACTCCCTGCACCTCTGTGTGCAGATCCAGGTATTGATTCAGAGCAGTAGTCATCCGAGTTCGCTATCCGCAGCTTACGGGATTTCGAGGTAGCTGTCCAGCGTCCGCAGCTTCTCCATTTCCCTTCCTTATTTAGTATTAATATATTATTCCTAGACTTTGTCTATGACAATAGCAGAGTTAGTTTATTTCGTAGATGCTCATGACATGTTGACTCCGGGTCTTGGGGACGGTTGTAGACTGTTAGCTTAATTGTTTTTTTATGATTTTGAAATTTATATGTGTATTATGAATCGTTGAAAATAAATTGAGATATTTGAAAAGAAAAATGTGAAAATTTTGAGTGTTGGTTAGCCTAGTTCCACAATAGGCGCCATCACGGCCGGTTAGGATTTGGGGCCGTGACAAGTTGGTATCAGAGCTTCTAGATTACATGGGACTCAACGGTCATGAGCATGTTTAGTAGAGTCTTATGGATTGATACGGAGACGTCTGTACTTATCTTCGAGAGGCTGTAGAACCCTTAGGAAACATTCCACACTCTTGAATTCTTATCGTGCGAATCCATTTATTCAGCCAAAAGCGTAACTCTTTGAATTCCTTTCATGTATTCGAATGCGCACGCGAGCGATTGATATCAGTTGTGCGTCGAAGGCTTGTGACTTCTATGGGTGAGATGTGATTTTTAACATGTTAATAATGGGCCAGTCGGAAGGACTTGAGGCCGGATTTTGTCTGTGGCTTGATTGTTGAGATTCCATTTGGGTGAGCACATGTGTTTGGGGACTTATATGTCTGTTTATGTCCTTATTGATGGTACTTTGTGACTAGATGACTATATGGTAAGTGTGATCGGATAGTTAGATGTAGTCAGGTTATTTGATTGTGACCAAAATGAATTGGTGGGAGATGTGGCAAGAACCATTGATTATTTGACTTCTGTATTGAGTTAGAATATGGCTTCGAGTTATGAGTATTGAAGGACCTCTCGTGTAGTTTAGTTGTGGAGTGAAGTGGGTTTTCCTGTTATGTTCTGAGTTCCTGTGATGTCTTTTGAGCTGACCAATGCTCCAGTAGCATTCACGTATTTGATTAGTGGTGTATTCAGGCAGTGATTGCACTCCTTTGTTATTGTATTTATTGATGGCATCCTGTCGTACTCACGTAGCCAAGGATAGCATACTCGGCATTTGATGATGGTATCACAAGGATATAGGGAGGAGAAGCTTTGTGCAAAGTTCTCCAAGTGTGAATTTTTGGCTCAGATCAGTAGCATTCTTGGGACACGTGGTGTCCAGTGAAGGTATCCATGTGGTTAGACGAGTGTGAGTAGAGCTTCCAGAAGCTCAAGATTCCTTGACCACAACCTCAGTGTTAGTATTGCCATCAGCTTCAGGTTCTTATACCGCTAGATGGGATGTCTCGAGGACAGGCAGTGGTTGTGTTCTAGTGTAGGAAGGTATAGTGATTGCTTGATAGATATGATTTTCGGAAGTGTATAGGGAAATATCATTTTGAGGTTAAGTAGGCAAGGTATCTCCTACGGGTTGTCCAGAGGTGTGCGACCCTTATGTTGATCTGTAGTAAGTTCTCTCTATCAGTAAATGATGTATATTGTAATCTGAGTTTAGATTGTTTGTGGGAGTTGGCATGACCATTACTACGGTGAATACAAGATTTACATACGATTTTAGGGTTAGATGGTTTGGGTCATATGAGCTTATGGAGGATTTAGTTGAATCTCACCACAGTATGGTGGCAATGATAGCGTATGGGCATCATGAGTTAGTGTTTGTCTTGATATTTGGCTTTGAGCCAAGTGGGGGAGTCCGTTTATGATAAGTTGATTACACGATTATGTGTTGTATTGGTTTCAGTGCGAGGTATATTGGTGAATCAGTTATGACCTACAGAGGTGGAGTCTAGGAATGACTCGAGTGATGGTAAATTCTTTGATCCAAGTTGTAATGTACTTTACGGATAGTGGAATTCAGTGAATGATCGAGTTGTACTGGTAAGGGTAGAGCGTGCAATGTATGAGTGTGCTTGTTACTTTAAAGGGGTGGATTACTTTCCTAGTATGTGGATTTCAAGAGGGGTCAGGCCGTTCTGTTTACTTGGTTAGTGTAATTGAAATTGCGTAGAGTAAATGACGTTCGAGAATGGTTCAGACATATTCAAGGTTATATGTAGCGATCGAGGATCTTCAAGGTGTGAGAAGGGTTAGAACTGAGATTTACGGGGAAGGTGTCAAGGCTTGTGGTGTATTTGCATTATCATGGATTCTATCCATCAGTATCAGGAAAGTGAAGGTAATGACTTTAAATTCGCATGAAGTATCTTTAGGGTAAGTATTTCTAATGTGGTGCATTTGGGGATAATTGAGGGAGTATTCAGCGGCTTATGAGCCTTAGACGATATATTTTTATGCTCGGGTTTCGTGCGGTGAGTCAAGATTGATAATTTCGGTATTATGGCAAGAAGAAGTATCAATTCGAAGGTAAGTCAGAAGGAACTTGGATAAATAGGACAACTTGGTAGTACGTCGGATCGGCATGATAAGGGATATGGTTAGTTCTTTGGGTGTTTATAAGGTAATGAGTTGTTACAGGTGTTTCTTAGCAATTCTCTTGGAATTTGGTGGCATGCGTAGCTTGGTTGAGTTAGAAGGATTCAGTCCTGACGGTTTGGTGTTGTACAAATGTGATTCGGGAGTTCTTGATGATTTCTACCACGGTTGGAGATGTATATTTCTACTGGCGTGAGGGCCATGTGATGTATAGTGATTTTGCTTCTAAATGGGATCAATGGAAAGTTCTTGGCTAGTTGGCTACGTAGTTGTTTGTGGCTAGGAAGGGAGCATGAAGTTCTCATATTTATCATAGGATTGCATGGCGTATGCGGTATTTTGTGTATAGTGGAGAGTGGCATATGTGAGGTCACGGTTCAGTTCTGGAAGGAAGGTCAGAACTGGCAGTTTCAGATGATTAGGTAAAGGATACCACTATTGGGTGGCTGGATGAGAGTATACATTCATAAAGGACAATGTGTTTAAGGCAATGTGTTTGAGTAAGGGTGCATCATTGGTGTTACGGCGCTCTCTTGTTGGATCGACTGCCGATATTCAAGTTTGTTGGTGGCACAGAAGAATTATAGGAATATCCCCGTGGAATGATTCAGTATTAGAGACATGTTATATATTCGAGTTGTGGAATTGGGATCAGATATAGTAATTGGTGCGCCTCATGGATTTTTGAGACTGGGAGTTTTCATGAACATTGTAGATGTGAACTACGAGGATGCGAGCAAAGCTAGTCAGGTGTTAGTATATGTCATGATTCAGTCGTTATGAACGTTCAGAGAGTATCTACCTTTTGTGGGTGACCAGAGTTGACTTAGAGTTATTGGTAGGCCAGTATGGGTGTTGCAGGATTGAGACGTATTGGTTATGTTCTTTCTGGTTCGGGTGGCATGGTATCGTCCGATTTCCCCGTGGTTATGGCAATGCACTTTGAGTAATTGATGTTGAATATCGCATGGTTATGGATTTTGAGCAGGGTAGCTTGGAGTATTTTATGTGGTCCAGCGGTTGGATGGAATCACACTTTGTAGCAGAGTTAAGTAGAGGGATGATCCTTGGTGTAGGAATTGTGTGATATGGTTTCACGATGTGTATCAGGCTTTTAGCATGATGTGGTAATGGCAAGAGTAATGACAGGATAGTCCTCTCGTGTGAGTCTTCATTATTTTATGAATTGAGCTCTTAGGATGTTGTTATTGAGTGCACGAGTTGCACAAGTTATGGCTCTGGATGGTATTGATGCTGAGCGGGCGAATGGTTGCTGGTTTCTACGTGTTTCTTTCATCATCGGCACCATATTAAGGTGTTAAAGCAAGGCTTTGTTTGATAAGAGGTTATGTACCGATGTTGGGTTGTTATGAGCAGCGATTGGAATTAGGAGTCATCGCTATGAGTGCTGAGTCATGCGGTATATTATGTGATTTCATCTTGTGTTGCGTATATGGCTTGATACAGCGTGTTCAGACTATTTCAGCTTATAGTTGTGGGATTACAACTTGTAAATCATTTTAGAAGTGGAAATTCAATTTTAAGGTTTATGGGTCAGGATCGGACTTCGAAATTTCAACTGTGTTGTGCTATTAGACCTATATGGGGTAAGGTGACATGGAATCACCTCCGAATATGTGCATGGTAGGTTACACAACAATTTTTGTGGTGTTTGGAACAACTCTAGGAACGTTCGAGGACGAACGTGTGTTTAAGTGGGGGAGAATGTAACGACCCGACCGGTCGTTCCGTAGAATTTGTATTATAAATACTGTTATTGACTTGTCATATATGGGTTATACTGTTATTGATATGTTAGAGTTAGTAGGCTTGAAATCGGAATGGTTATAATGAGAAATTAGTCACTTAGTCTTTAAAAATAGCCTTAAAGTTGGAAAAGTCAACTGAGAGTTGACTTATTGGTAAACGACCTCGGAATGCGGATTTTATGGCTCAGATAGCTTCGTTAGGTGATTTGGGACTTAGGAGAGTGTTCAGAATATTTTTGTGATGTCCGGTGTCGAATTAGGCTTGAATTGGCGAAAGTTAGTTTTTGGTGATTTCCGGTCGGCAGTGGAAAATAGGCTATCAGGGTCGGAATGGAATTCCGACAGTTGGAACAGGTTCGTAATGTCATTTTGGATATGTCTGCAAAATTTTAGATCAATCGGAGTTGTTTTGGATAGTTTCGGCATCGTTGGTGGATTTTAGAAATATCAAAGTTCTTAGGCTTGAATTCGAGGTGATTTTGATGTTTCGACGTTGTTTTTAGTGTTTTGAGAGTGCAACTAAGTTTGAATGATCATATGTGATGTGTTGGTATATTGGTTGGGGTTCCGAGGGCCTCGGGATTAATTTCGGGTGATTAACGGAAGTTTTGAAGTGAGAAAGTTGCAGCTTCAGCTGCTGGTGCTGGTGTAACCGCACCTGCGGAAGTTTAACCGCAGGTGCGGACAAGGCTCCGCAGGTGCGGGAAGGTTGCAGGTGCGGTTAGGGGACCGCAGGTGCGGCTCCACAGGTGCGAGTAATGGGTCGCAGGTGCGGAAACCCCTAGACAGTATTTAATTAAACCCTTCCGCGACCTTAACCTATTTTAACACCATTTTTTAACGGGAAAAAGCTTTTGAGGCGAATTTGAAAAGGGAAAATCAGTTTTTATCATAGAGGTAAGTATTTTGGACCTTAAACCTTGATTATAGGTTATTAAGGAACATAATCTCAGTGTTTAATTCATGAAAATCAGTAGAAAAAGGTGGGGTTAGGGCTTGAGATTATGAGACCTTTAAGGGTCGGTTTGAGGGGTCAAACGGACTCCGATTTTATAGTTCTTTATATGTACGGACTCGTGAGATAAAGAATAACATTTTGGTATAAAAATTTTTGAGTTTCGAGACACGGGCCCGGGGATCGGGTTTTCAGCTAAAATTGGTATTTTTCAATTGGAATTCATTCCTTAAGCATAATTTGACGATAAAGGTCTGATCTTTATTGATTTGGAGCGCTCGGAGGTTGATACGAGAGCAAGCATATTACGGAATAGTTTCGGGATAGTTTGGGGTAAGTAATGTCTTTAAATCCTGTCCTGAGGGTATGAAACCCGGACTCTGCACCCTTTCACGGGTTTTGGAATGTAAAGGTTGGAATTTTAGAAATATATTCCCTATTTAGGCAACTATTGAGTCGCGAAACCAATTTTTAATCCTATGCTTAATAGTATTGATATATATTTTGATATAATTTGGGTTGTAAGCCATGTTTGGGGCCTAGTGCCGATCTGTTTTCCCCTTGGGGGCTGTTTTTACTATTTTCCTCACTTGATATGTTATGATTTTCACTCAGTCTTTTCTTGATAATTGTTTCGACACTCATAGCATTTTTATACTATTTCTTGAAATTGAAACACTGTTTTTGGGGCAAGAACCCGATATATTTATGGCCTGAAGGGCAAGTTGAGAGTGTCTGATTGAGTGAGGCTGCGGGCCTATATTGTGAGGATGTTATGATATGAGTGAGGCTGCGGGCCTATATTGTGAGTGATTTATGCCATGATGTGGCTTGTTATAGCGCTTCGGCTGTAGGAGCCCCTCCGGAGTCTGTACACACCCCCAGTGAGCGCAGGTACCTAATGAGTGATGTTGCCCGCGGGGCTGATACTGAGTGATTGTGAGGTTGCCTGATTACCTAATATTGAGTGCCTGTGAGGTTGCCTGATAGGATAATATTGAGTGATTGTGAGGTTGCCTGATGGTCTTATATTAAGTGACTGTGAGGTTTCCTGATGGGTTGATACTGAGTGACTTTGAGGTTGCCTGATGGGCTAATATTGAGTTACTGTGAAGTTGCCTCATGGGCTGATACTGAGATTGTTATGAGAAATGATTTTGGCCCGAGAGGCAGATTTACGATGATTTTACTGAGTTCTGAACTATGATTCACTTCATTTTCAAACTGATTTTTACTGAGAGTTTTACTGAGATATATTGAAATTATACTTGTTTCAAAGGATTTCTGAAAATTGGTTTTTGAACTTATGTATTTGATGAACACTTATGGTGACTTGGTGATTTACTGGTTTTGTGAATTGGTGTATCTGTGCTGTGTGTTTCTTGTTTCTCAGAATGTGATTTATTTTCATTACTACTGAGTTGGCGTACTCATCATTACTCTCTGCACCTCTGTGTGCAGATCCAGGTATTGATTCGGAGCAGTAGTCGTCCGAGTTCGTTATCCGAAGCTTACGGGATTTCGAGGTAGCTATCCAGCGTCCGCAGCTTCTCCATTTCCCTTCCTTATTTAGTATTAATATATTATTCCTAGACTTTGTCTATGACAATAGCTGAATTAATTTATTTCGTAGATACTCATGACATGTTGACTCCGGGTCTTGGGGACGGTTGTAGACTGTTAGCTTTATTGTTTTGTTTAAAGATTTCGAAATTTATATGCGTATTATGAATCGTTGAAAATAAATTGAGATATTTGAAAAGAGAAATGTGAAAATTTTGAGTGCTGGCTAGCCTAGTTCCACGATAGGCGCCATCACGGCCGGTTAGGATTTGTGGTCGTGACACATTTTCATAGCAAGAATTTTATCTTAATTGGGAAGCGAGTGTCCCAAATCCACTTAAAATCTTCCGAGCTATTTTTATTTGGTTGAATTAATGTATAACAACTTTTTGTGGAGAAAGTACCATTCCTCGTTAAGTCCAGTAACATGCATCATAAGATTTGTCTAGAGGATGAATTGAGAGGATATCATTCTTAATAGGTTGGGGCAGATCAAATGTGATTTTTGTTAAAAACCCATTTATCATCAGACCAAATGTCTATGATGGTAAAGTTGCTAATAGAAAGAGCGAGAGCGCCCTCTAATTGATGTCTCAGAATTGGAAAATTGGGAATCCTACTTGAATCCCAAATGTTCATTGAATAATTTGTGTGAGGGATCCATTTTAATCCTTTGTAACAAATATCCCACCCTTTGACCACACTTTTCCAAATGAAGGAAGAAGTTTTTAAATTTTTTGAGGAGCCATAAAGTGATGTTACAGTTTTTGACCAAGGGTGTGTTGTGCTATGAATGAGTCTCCAGGAGAGGTTTGCCAAGTTTACTAGATTTTTTTTCTCTTGTTGAGTGGATGTCAAGCCCCCGTTTTGACTTATCCCTTGTCAAAGTATCCCAAGAGACGAGGTGAATTTTTTTGGAGTTGGTTGTGGACCCAAATGAAATTTCTCTGGATTTTGTCAATGTGTTTGATTATCTTTGTAGGGAGATAATTATATTGCATGACATGGTTTGGAATGTTGTTTAGGGAAGAAGATGCAAGAGTGGATCTTCTAGATATGTTAAGAAAATTTGATTTCTAGGAGCATGCAAGCAGATGCACCATGAATCGAGCTTATGAACTTTCAAATCTTCCAACTTCTAAAACTCATGCCGAAACCTATCAATTCAACCTGGAATGGCGCAAAATTTTCTAGACAAGTCCCTATTGACATAACGGAGTTGTTCCATCTCTCGGAATTGCATTCCGACCCCGGTATCACCAAAGTCAACCATTGGTCAAACCTTTCCACTTTCCAATTTCAACTTTCGCCGAAATGCCTCAAATTACCCTACAGACCTCCAAATCCAAATTCGGACGCACGCCTAAGTCCAAATTCACCACCATACGAAGCTGCTGACATCATCCAAAACACATTCACGAGCTGTTTACATAAAAAGTCAAATTGCGGTCAAATTCTCACTGCTTAAGCTTCCAAAACTAGAATCCTCTTTCCAATTCGACTCTGAATCATCCGGTAATTGAATCCAACCATGCATGCAGGTCGGTATACATAATGTGAAGCTGCTCAAGGCCTTATGCCACAGAATAGAGCTTAAATTCTCAAAATGACCGGTCGGGTCGTTACACAATTCGAACTCTATCAAGATATAGTGGAGTGCTTGGTAATCCAATTGCCTATTTTTCTTCAATTGTGAAGCTACTTTTTGTGTCTAGAGGCGGGTACAAGATTTAAAATTTATTGATTTAACTTTTAAGGTTTTTAGTATTAAACCCTTTATATTTTTAAAGTTATGGATTCATTTCTATTTATTTATTTATTTGCAATTTTAATGAATTTTTACATATTAACTTTTACTACTCGTCAAAAGTTATGGGTTCAATTGAACCCGTCGGCAGAACACTACATCCGGCCGTGCACGCGGCAATGTTTTGCCGATGCAGAAGTCTTTATTCATTAATGGAACATCTTAATCTAATATCATTCAAAATATTCTTCATTACCAATTGTTGTTTTAGACTTCAATACTACACAATATTACAAGTTAATTGTGCAATACCCAATTTTCGAGTGCTGTCTAATAAGTCTACTACTTACTACTGTTTGCGGAATAATTAAGCAGTAATAGTAAAGACACAGGGATTTTTACGTGAAAAACACCTGGCTCAAAAGGTGAAAAAACCACGACCTACTCCTCAGTAGGATTTGCTCAAACTCTTCACTAAAACTCTGAGCCAAAACGGACTTACAAAATAAACTCTTTTGTAATCCTAGGACTAACTCTAATCCTCTTTGTATCAACTAGCCTCTAGCTAATTTCTACAGATTTCAAGCTAACTCTAACTTGATCAATTTGTACCTATTACAATTGCTTCTATGAAAGCTGATAAGATACAATATTTAAACTCCTACTACAATCAACTAGACTCAATATACAAACAATGGAACTGTTTCTTCTAGTTGAACTGTAGCATTTGTATCGCACAACAATTCTGCTTGCAAAATCTCTGAAACTTTTTCTTCAGAACTTGATTCACTTTAGCACTTGTGCGTCACCTTTTTCAGCAGTAATACATTGATTATTTATAGAGTTCGTTTGTTGAGTCCATGATACAATTCTGATCCAACTCTTCCTTGGTAGACGAGTTTGATTGTAACTCAACTTCCTTCCTCTATTTCTGTCCTAGCTGAAATCAACTTCTGTCTTCTCTATCAATTTGCAACCTTTTCGTATTAAGAGACATTCTCTTAGTTGTTGATACTTATCAATCACTGATATCTCCTAGACTTGTACGATTCTTAATCCAACTGCTTCTTTCAGATGTGTATGCTATGATGGACCTGGTTCAACTTGACCCTTTTGGCAATCTTCAAAACCCAAGTGACATGGGCCAACACCAAGCCCCCCTCCCTCCCCCCCACCTAAAAAAAAAACGAAAATAGGACAAGCATATAAATGTGTAAAATCCATATTCTTTTCGGACTAGGGCCAAAAATATCCCTCTACTATGAGAAAATGATTAAATATATTCTCCGTTATATTATTCGTCCATCATTATCCCCGACATTATAATATTGGTACAAAAATATCCCTCCGCCGTTAGAGCCTTCAACCCTAGCAACATCATCCTACATGGCCTGACAATTACGCTGAGGTGGACGCGGCACCCCAACCCCATGTTAGTCTGTCCTGCACTTCTCTATTGAATCGTGACCGATTCCATTTTTCTTCTCACCGTTTGCACAAAGGCCCCCATGATTGAATTCCTTCTTGGAATACATCATACAAGATGAAATTTTCTATCAAGACTATATCAGATTTCATGTTTGCAACTTCGCGTTTTTGCAACCACCATTCCTTACTCTTTGCTACCAGAATCTGTGATGTCTTTTTGGCTGCAAAATTCTGTATGTCTTTTGCAAAACCAAAGATATTTTTGTTCGAATTATTATTATTTGACAAAATTAAGACCCAAAGAACTGCCTTCTTTTCCTATTGAAGATGCATTTGATCTGTTTTGCAAAGGGGTATTGCATTTTGGATCATGTCTTGGGTTATTGGAAAGCAAGCTTGGAAAATCCAGACAAATGTCAATTTCTTGACATACAAGGACATTAAGAAAGACCCGTTGTCTGTATTACCAAATTGGCGAAGTTCGTGGATAAGCCTTTTTCCTTAGAGGAGTGAAACATTTCAGTCAACAATTTGCTTTTGAACAATCGACATTTCTTGAGGAAAGGCAAAGTTGGAGATTGGAAAAACCACCTAACACGATATAACTTAAAAATTTGATGAAATCACTAGGCAGAGACTTGTTGGGACTAGTTTGATTAAAATATTGCATGTTGATATAATAAAAGGGATAAATCACCAGTTAAACTCAACAGTATCAAAATGGCAATTTTATTTACTCAAAAGTCATATTGATAAGCCTTATTTCAGTTTCCTTGTCATAGTTAAACATTTGAGACAATCACACTGTTCGTTGCCAATTTGGGGTCACGGTGAAGATGAAAAAATTGGTGATAAAGATAATTTTTTGTGAGATCTGATAAAGAAGTTTGCAACAATGAAAGGTAAAAAATGAGTTTATTAATGGTGGTAAAATGGAGGGAGAATGGTTTGTGTTCAAGATATTTGTCAATGGAGGTGGTGAATGAAAAACAAAGAAGAAGGTAGAAAATGAGGCTGGGGTGATGTGGCTTGATACATGGCATCCACTTCAGCATAATTGTCATGCCATGTAGGATGATGTTGCCATGGTGGATGGCTCTAACGGCAGAGGGATATTTTTGTACCAATTCTGTAACGTCAGAGATAATGATGGACGAATAGTATAATGAAGGATATATTTAATCATTTTCTCATAGTAAAAGAGTATTTTTGACCCTTTTCCGTAATATAGGACCTCATACGGACTTTGCCACTAATTTGAATATTTTGATACTCAACATCTTAGTTACTCTTAAAATATGTAGCAACATCCTTATTTATAGTAGTGCATATTTTGATTAGAAACTACTTCATCCGGTTCACAATAAGTGACCAGTTTCCTTTTAGCACGCCCATTAAGAAAATACTAAATTCTATAATAAAAAAAAATACCTACTATGACTAAACTACGCCTAATTAAACATTTAATATGAGGAGTAAGAAAACTTTTTAGGGATATGTACATAGGAGTTATTTTGTAAAAACAAATTGAATTCTTTCTTGATTACATAATTGGACACTTATTTTGAACCAAAATAGAAAATAAAACTGGTCACTTATTGTGAACTGGAGGGAATAGTAAGTCTATTGCCGTATGATTTTGACTATAAAACCTTTATAGCCATTAATGTAATAAACTAGCAAATACTAAATATGGAATTTATAGTAATTCCTCATAAGTGTTTAGTACCAAAACAATCTCAATCTCATTATAGGTAAGTTATTGTTCACCTAATATCTCAGTCTCAATCTTTTAATTTTCTTAAGTATACATATAAGGTAAAAGATATTGTCCATGTCGTATTTCCCATGTGATCATTCCTTATTTTAAATTGAAAAAATAAATGTTCAACACTAGACTGCTAATTAGGATAATGACGAATATAATGCATCTGCGTCATTTGTATATAGCTATAACATTGTTCTGTTAGGTAACTATTGTGGCTAAGGCTAGCTTTAGCAATGTCGATTATTAGAATATATGTCGGGAGTATAAATATTAATCAAGAAGTCAATGACCTAGTTACAGAAGCCATAACCTTCTGTACTATGGGCACTAATACCATAAATTTTGAATTATAGTAGAGTAATGCACGCCCATATTTTACGACTTGATCCACGTTTTTTATTTATTATAATGTATAAAAACCTATAGGTCACTTGCTGTGACTATGACATGGCATACTTCCAATTCCAATATGTTTGCCGGTGGTTAACGGGTGTGCTGTGGACCATTTTTTATTATATTAGGTGTAAGGTGATCAGAGTCTTTTGATTAATGTGAATTTACTATTATGCGTCATTTCCCATGCCCCAATTCTATAAGTAAGTAATTGAATTTAATTAAACATAAGACATTTATCAAATTAAATTTACTATTATGCATCATTTTCCATGCACTAGTTCCACTAAATTTCTTTGTAATTGCCACCTCAGTTTGGAATTAATAATGATCTGATGGTACTTCCTTCAAAGGTGGTTGTTTGTTGACTGAATTTCTCAGCACATCTTGTCTTTCACAATTCCAAAAATATAAAAGATGGAGTAGTGTATAGAATGAACATGTGATGTATTTATTTATTGAATCTGCGGGCCTACCAGCTATTCAATATTTTATTATAATTACTAAATAATTAATGTGAATATACAAAAGCACATGGTTACTGATTATAATATTCCATTGCACATAATTATTATCGAATTATGAGAATAAATAAAAGCACATGGTTATTGCATATTAAACAAATACTAATATAAAAGATTTGATAATATTCTGATCTGGAAACAGTCTTTTGGAAATGCTAAGCTCCTGGCAACTTTTTTTCATTTTTTTTTGTGAAACTAGTTTAAAATAGTTTTTGGGAGAAATTTTTACTTCTACTCACATTACTTTAATTTTTTTCAAGTAAAATACATGTTCAAACACAACTTCAATTTTAAGAATTATTTTGCAACACAATTTCAAAAATTCTCTATTCAAAATTTAGTCAATCTATGTCTAGCCACACCTATAAAGTGGAAAGTTAGAAAAAGAAAAGGTCTCGTGTCAACATCAATATAATAAAAGAACAATATAGCAAAGGACCCGCTAAGGCAGGTGACGTTCTTCAGATATGTACTAGTCGTACTATTTCTTTTTTTTTAATTTTTTTTTTACTTAATATGACATCATTACGATTTAACATGTCAAGAAATTTTGTTCCCCAAGAAATTAAGGAGTTTAACGGGGAGAAAAAAATTATTTAAAATATTTTTAAAAAATAAATTAATGTTGATTGGTTAAAATATTTTTGATTTTTCTAGAAAAACAAGTTCTTTAAAACTCAAGAAAATGACTCCACAAGGTGATAGTGGTGGTAAGTGCCTTTGTGAAATAGTAAAATAATATTTTTTTCATTGTATGGGCAAAAGAGGGAACCTTCTCTCCTTCTCGCTGCACGTTAGTTGTTTAAAAAAACAAGACAGCGCCTCTTTTTTTTTAAGCACATGCAAAATGATCTGAACTGCACTATATATATAACTGCAAAGGAACCAGAAAAACAAAACCCTTTGGAGAGAGAGAGAGAAAGATGAGTCAAGCATTAATGAGTTGTGAGGTGGGAGTACACCAAATACGCTCATACGTAGGAATTAGGGGAAGGGAGAGAAGGATGAATCATGCAATTAATTGTCAAATATCTACTGTTAGTACTTGTCAGGTCATGACGAAAGTAGAATCTACATACCCATATGCCGCTTTATTAGGGCGAAAGGGAGCGGATAGAGATAGACAGAGCGAGCGAAAGACAAGATTAATAATGACGCAAGCAGCAGCAATTAATCCTTCTTCGCCCAGTAGCGCCACTGATTTCTCACGTCCTTTGGCAAATTTCCCATCAAATGTTTGGGGATACCATTTCCTCTCCTACACTTCTGAACTAACAGTATGTCATATACTGCAGCAATTAATATATAACATGTTATAATGTAGTAGAAACATTAACTAATGCTAGCTAAGTTTTTGCCTGCAGGAAATTACCACCCAAGAAAAACTTGAACTTGAAGAGTTAAAAGAAAAAGTCAGGAAAATGTTGGTGGAAACACCTGATAATAGCCCACGGAAACTTGTGTTGATAGACACAATTCAACGATTGGGAGTAGCATATCATTTCAATAATGAGATCCAAACATCCATTCGAAATATCTTTGACGCGTCCCAACTGCAGAGTGAGAATATTAATGATGACGATAATCTATACGTTGTTGCTCTTCGTTTCCGACTTGCGAGACAACAAGGCCATTACATGTCTTCTCGTAACTTCTCTCTGCTATCCTTCAAAGCTGCTTGCACTCTTATTTTTTTTTGGTTATTTCAATACGTAGTCTATTCAAAACTTCCACCTATTGCTTTCACTACTGTGTATATATATTAGATGTTGAATATCTTTAGCATTTTCGTGTGTTTACTTTTTAAAATTTTTGAATTCACTTCACGAAAATCCTATTTCGACAACCGCTACCGATTAGAAAACATGTAGCATGGTGTCAAAGCACTCTGAGTTAGAACAATATATCTTTATACTATATGTCATAACATATATTTCATATATTTTCAATAAAGAAAGTTTTTTCTTTCAGAGAGATCTCTTATTTTCCTTATTCGCATTTTAAACATTGCTTTATGCACAATCAAATTCTATTTCTCCCTTGTGTGCCAATCCATCATTGTGGTGGTGGGGTGGGGGGGGGGGGGGGGGGGGGCAAGCAAGATTCTTTTTGGAGCGTAATTGCTAGTCTAGCATGGTAGAAGTAACAATAAAAATATTGGTTCTAAATTGCCATGCTCGTTCTTTTCCCAAATAATCTTCAATTGGTACGTATATCTCCATTTTAAGAAACTTGGTCCAACATGGCCCTATCATGTTTTTGAGGGACAGAGCCAGTAACTGCAATTACGCTTACAATATTTACAGTGTATCATTGAGTTATAGAGCATATCGTTATCCTGTTCTCCTCCAAATTGTAATTTCCTTGTACTGAAATATCATCACCAATTTCAATATAATGTGGCACTTCTCGTCTTCTCGATTTCTTAGCTGTTAAATCCACCAGTTGTAAGAATGATTAAGTTCTCTTTGGCTGATAAATAATTTTTTTAATATAGTAATTAACTTGGTATAACTGGTTTTTTGAATTTTAACTAAATTAATTTCTTTCAAATTATAAACATGATGTTTAACCAGATGTGTTCAAGAAATTCACGGGCCATGACGGAAAATTCAAGGAGTCTCTTACTAATGATGTCCAAGGATTATTAAGCTTATATGAAGCAGCACATTTTAGAGTGCACGAGGAGGATATTTTAGAAGAAGCTCTTACCTTTACCACCATTCATCTCGAGTCCATTGTCCCCAACTTGACCAACTCGCTAAAACTTCAAGTTACTGAAGCCTTAATCTACCCTATTCGGAAAGCTACACCAAGGGTATTAGCAAGGAAATACATATCCATTTACGAAGGCATTGATTTACACAACGAATTGCTTTTGAAATTTGCAAAATTGGATTTTAATGCGGTGCAAAAGCTACACCAGAGCGAGCTTAGAGACCTTACAAGGTACATTATTTGATCTAGCTTCTTTTATTAAATGAACAATGATACTTTGGGCTAATAAAAATGAAATGCAACAAAATCTTGATTATGTGATGTAGGTGGTGGAAGGATTTGGATTTTGCCAACAAATATCCGTATGCAAGAAACAGATTGGTTGAGGTATACTTTTGGATGTTAGGGGTATATTATGAGCCTCAGTATAGTCGTGCGAGAAAATTTCTAACAAAAGTAATCAAGATCGACAGCATCCTTGATGACACGTATGATGCTTATGGAACCCTCGACGAACTTGTGCGGTTCACTGATGCGATCCAGAGGTAAAACTACATAAGCTAAATAAATCCTTTTTTTTACAATCCCTCATCGATGAATATGAAGAAACATGCATGCATGTCTTCCTGTTGTTGTTCGTCTGGAACGATGTATAAGTTAGCTTGTGTTACTGATAATGCAAATTAAATCCTGACCTTTTTAGATGGGACATCAGTGAGATCGATTCATTACGGCCATATCTGAGACCTGCTTATCAAGCCCTTCTAGATATTTACAGTGAAATGGAAGAACAATTGGCCAATGAATGTAAATCGGACCGTGTATACTATGCAAAAGATGAGGTAATATAGCTAAGTTAAATGGAAGAAATGAAAATATTTTGTGCCAAGTAATATGCTCTAGCATTCTAAAAGAGAAGAAGATACTTACTCATATCTGTATTTTTTTTTATTTTTTTTTCAGATGAAGAAGTTGGTGAGAGCCTTTCTTAAGGAAGCCCAATGGTTGAATGCTGGCTATACTCCAACTTGTGAGGAGTATACGAAGAATGCACTTGTAAGTTGTGGCTATATGATGGGAGCAACAACTTCCTTGCTTGGTATGGAGGAATTTATATCCAGAGAGAATTTTGAATGGATAACCAACGAGCCTTTGATAATTCTAGCTGCTTCAGTAATTAACAGAGCAATGTGCGATATGACTGGACATGAAGTAAGTACAACAACAATATCTTATTTACTTTTAGAATCGTGTATTATTTTTAGCATGGAGAAAATATTGGGGGAAAAAGCAACAACAACAATAATAATAATAATAATAATACCAATAGTACTACTACTACAAATAATAATAACAAAGAAAGAAAGGAAACAGTCCTAGTAGCATGAAGAACACATGTAAAGGATATAAAATACTGTTTAGTGTCTGAGATGCAGAAAAGATTTACATCGGCAATGAAAAGTCGGTGAAGACGATGATATATAATACAAGGAGTCTGGACATAACAAGGAAGAAAAAAAAAAAACTATCTACATGAAAATGATGGATATGCAGAACAACTTGCAATGATTGCTTATCTGCATGTGTACAAAAGGAACAGATTGTGTGTATTAGATTTGCTTTAAATTTTGCTATGAAGCTTAAAAGTGTTTGAAATGTATAATTATACTGAAGAAATTGAAATGTACTTGATGTAGGTTGAACAACAAAGAGCACATATAGCTTCATTTATTGAATGCCACATGAAAGAGTATGGAGCATCAAAGGAAGAGGCATACGTTAAGTTACAGAAGGATATCACGAATGCATGGAAAGACATAAACAAGGAGTTATTGCGTTCTAAGGAAGTACCAATGTTTGTCCTCGAACGAGTTTTAAATTGCGCACGCTCAATGGACACGATGTATAAAGAGGGAGATGGATACACTGACTCCAAACGCAATATTAAAAACATGGTTAACTTGTTACTGGTTGAACCTATCAAAATATGAGGATAATGATGCAGATATAATATATGCACATTTGGTCATGTATTTGGAGCAAAATAAGGCATGTACGAATTGAAGTCCTTCTAATATATGAACTTTTTAATTCCTCTTGGGAATGTCTGGGAGCAAGTTGCCTTTAATTTTGTCAAGCAAAAGAGTAGTTGGGTTGTCTTTTCTCTCTCATGTTTCTAATAATAAAAATACGATACTTAAGGTGCATTATCCTATTTCTTTTCATTTCTCAATTTCAATATTTTACTTTTAATTAAACAGGAGTAATATTAATTAAGGTACTAGTGGATATGCTTCCACGATAATCGTTCTCTTGCTCTCTCATTTTTATCCTGATTCAATTACTGGTTGACCAAAAAGTTTTGTGACCCTTGGCAAAACTAAATAAATTGAGAAAAGAAAGAGTAAATTCTAGCCGAAGACAATTAACACTAGATCGAAGAATGTAGATTAAGAAGAGTTAGGTCAAGTTAAGCTTTTGAGCTCATTAAGATTATGAGAATGAATGAAAGGTATATGATGAGCTCATATTTTCAATATCACTGTTCTAGGCCGAAAAACACAGAGGAGAGGGAAGTCATCACCATTAATGGTGATGATGACATGTCTTTATTGATTTCACAATGAAGATTACAAAAAAATCCCTAGCAAGGCATTAAACCTTCTCATTTACAAGATAGATTCTCCATTTCCTGCTAAGAGAGAACTAGGAAAAAGCCCCCCTCCCCCCCTCCCCCCCCCCCGCCCCACTTCTTATATCCCTCCCATTATATATAGTAGCCAAGTCCATTTATCCAATGGTCATTAACCTGCATGCTATGGTCTACCCCGTGGTGCTTCGGATCGACCCTCATGGACACTGCATCTCGTGTTGCGTTATGAAGGCCTTTGTGTGGATTGTACTCGGCCATAGCTGTGGGGCACGTCATCACAACCTTTTGTAATCACCATCACGACCTAATTGCTCTCATCAGTTGGTCAAATTTCGACCCATACAGTTAGTCCCTCCGCCTATGGTGGTCGGCATCAAAACTACATTTCGAACACACTCCTAAGTCCCAAATCATCTAACAAAGCTATTTGAGCCATAAAATACACATTCCGAGGTCGTTTACCTAATAGTAAACTCCCGATTGACTTTTCTAACCCTTAAGCCCATTTAAGAGACTAAGCGTCTTAATTCTCACCACGACCACTCTGAACCCGAACTAACCGACCCAACACATAATAATTAGGTTAAATATCACATGACAAAGTTGAAACAAGGGAAACATGGGTAATCTCACGGAACGACCGGCCGGGTCGTTACATTCTCCCCCTCTTAAACAAATGTTCGTCCTCGAACGGGTCTAGAAACATACCTGGAGTCTCAAATAAATGAGGATATGTGCTCCGCATCTCCCGCTCGGTCTCCCAGGTGGCCTCCTCCTTCGGCTGCCCTCTCCACTCCACCTTCACTGAAGCTATATCCTTAGACCTCAACCTTCTAACCTGACGACCTAAAATAGACACCAACTCTACCTCAGAAGACATATCACCCTCAAGCGAAACCGTGCTGAAGTCTAACACATGAGACGATTCACCAACATACTTCCGGAGCATCGAAACATGAAATACCGGATGAACACTCGATAAGCTGGGTGGGAAAGCAACTCTATAAACCACTTCTCCAACCCTCTGAAGAACCTCAAAAGGCCCAATGAACCGGGGACTCAACTTGCCCATCTCCCCGAACCGCATAACACCCTTCATAGGTGATACCTTCAGCAACACCTTCTCCCCAACCATAAAAGACACATCCCGAACCTTCCGGTGTGCATAACTCTTCTGCCTAGACTGCGCCATGCGAAGCCGCTCCTGAATCAACTTCACCTTATCCAACGCATCATGTACCAAGTCTGTGCCCAATAGCCTAGCCTCACCCGACTCAAACCAACCAACCAGAGATCTACACCTCCTACCATATAAAGCCTCATACGGAGCCATCTGAATAGTCGACTGATAACTATTATTATATGCAAACTCCGCGAGTGGCAGACACTGGTCCCATGAACCCCCAAAATCAATGACACAGGCACGCAACATGTCTTCCAGAATCTGAATAGTGCGCTTTGACTGCCCGTCAGTCTGAGGATGAAATGTTGTGCTCAACTCGACCTGAGTACCCAACTCTCTCTGTACGGCCCTCCAAAACTGAGATGTGAATTGAGTACCTCTGTCAGAAATGATAGAAACTGGAACACCATGCAATCGGACAATCTCCCTGATATAAATCTCAGCTAACCGCTTCGAAGAATAGGTAGTGTTGATACCCAATTTTTCCTAAAATAGTTTTAAAATGCATATACCTTTAAAACTCTGCATTAGCATCAATTGGTATTTTTCCATAATTTCTACATTTTTTAAATTAATTTATCTTAGTATTTTATTCATATAAATAATTACAAAATTGCATTACAAATGTGTTTAAAATATTTCTTGACTTAATATTACTATTTATGGTCTTCCAAATTGACACGTTTTGGTTATAATTGCAATAACTTTGCAATTATAGCCCATGCACACATTATTGTATTATTTTATCAGAAATTGGTCCATTCTATTTTTAAAATACTAAATAATCATTTTAAAACATTTCTATGCATGAAAAATATTTTTATAGTTAGTTAATTATTTTATAAATTAATAGTATTCAATTGTTTTGAGTATTTAATAAACAACCCTTTTATTTTCAATTCTAGCCTAAATACCAGCCCAATACCCCCTTATAAATTAGCCCAAAACCTTAGGCCCAAGTATTAGGCTGCCCGACCCAATAACCTTAGCCAATCCTGGCCGTTGATCATTTTGATCATACGGTCAGGATATTTCCTACCTTAATTAAACCAAACGACCCCCCTAACCCTAATCATTCTCTACCCTTCCCCCACCGTCACCTTTCCCTTTCTCTCTCAAATGCTCTTTAGCGGAAACCTAATTACCAAGTGTCGTCACCGGCTTACACTGCTATTCCATGGTGTTTATTCATCATCTCAGGCCTCTATCGGCCTCCTATTTGCTATGGTTTACTCGTCTCCTGGATCCCTGAGGAGATTTCAAGGGACCTAGGCAGGTCTGTTTTGCACCTTGTGATTTCTTGCATGTTTCAGGCTAGTTGCTCAACATTGAGTATTTCTTATTTTATTACGAATCCTTCATTTTCTAAGCATATGTTCTCGTCTCTGAAAACCCCTAATTTTTATTTCCGATCTTCTCAGATCTGTACAGATCTGAGATGAATCGAACATATTTCACATGTTTTCCTTGAAATATTTCTGGTTTTCAAATGATTTCCCATTTTTCCTAAACTAGGGTTTACTCCATGTGTTTCATTACTGTGCTAGTTCATTGGTTATGAATTCAATCCCTATTCCTGTTTACTGCTTTACTTAGCATGTCTAATCCTGTTTTGTTCAACATGCAATCAACATGTGCAACTATACTTGTCTATTTGATGTTTGACCAACATGTGTATTTATCCCTTGTCTATTCTCATTTATTGATGAGATCATGTAAGTTACCTAATCTCTTAAGGCATTAAATAGACTCTAGTTGTGTGTCTGATTCTGTCTAGTGCTTCTTTTCTTTCAATATGGCTTTATTGCATCCTTGCTCTATGCCTCAATTCCCTACCATCATGACTAACCTATTAATTCTATAAAACTCCTAAGTGTTCTATGCACTTTGCTGTTTATATGCTTCTCCGACCCCTGTCATGCGTTCCCTTAACGTGAATTCTATGTGTCCCCAACCCCTTCACCCTTGTGTGAAATCTGTTTGTTGAGTGTTTCTGGATCTGGGTGTTCTATGACCAATTGATTTTTTTGCTGATTTAAAAAAAAAAGTGTTTTAGTACTCTCCTCAAACTGTTTTTATACCAAACTATTTTCTACTTCAGGAAACCTTTTCAAACCTTAGAGTCATCTCTATACTTTTTTTATACTAAAATCTTTCAAAAACTATGTCAAGCACTCTCACTTTAATCTTAGGTCAATAGGTTCTTCCCCTCCAGTGTGTTTACTACATTGGGATCCCTTGAGATTCCTTTGAACTCTGGCACACTGGGGCTGGCCCTTTTACACTGCACATAATCAGTCCCTATTTTTGAGAAAAGTCTTGGTGTGAGCACTGCCCGGGATCCTTGAGATCTTTAGGGAACTCTGACATACTTGGACACAAATTGGCAATGAGATTTCTGAGCATTTGAGACCACATTGAAGGCCTGGTACTCCCAGGTTTGCCTTGGGCCTGCATAAGGCTCCCTATAGTATAATTTATATTTCATTTATGTAATTTATGCAATCCTGGTCTGTAATAATTTTTGTAAACAGATATTGGGACAAATAGTGAAAAGAGAGGGTAACTATATGATCCTGTGGGGTAAACCTGGGTAGAAATCATGTTTCTAGGATTTACTATACCTTGACTTGTTGTAGAAATCATGTTTAGGTCTGTACGATGCACTAGACACCATGTTTAGGATTGATGTGCTTATTTTCATTGAATCATGCTAAATATGTGCATTAGATATCCTGTTTTAGGGCACTCATGTTTACTGCTTCAGCATATTGCATGTTGTAGATCCTCGTTCAAGTTCTGATTTTTGCATAAGTTACCATCATTTAGAAATCGTGTTATGAGGTTAATAATACTGCATAATAAAATAGTCATCCCTATGCGCATTAGATATCCTGTTTTAGGACTCTGTTTGTATATGTTTTGCACCTTATCTATTTCAACTAAATAAACAATTGTCTATGAAAAGTTAAAAAATGGTCTCCCGCATAGGTATCATGTTTCCAGTATCAAGTTGTATAAAATCACTTGTTATAACCTTCATCACCCGGATCAGCATGCATGTAGGTTGAAATAACTCCAATTGTTTAAACAACTTCTATCACTATGATTGCATATAGCCCCACGCCTAGGCAAGACTTAGGAAATTAATGTCCTTATAATTGATAAATTGTGATTATTTATCAACTGCTCAGGTTTAACAGTTTTTATAATCATGTAGGCAAACTGATTAGGATTCTGTCACTTCGCTTTAAAAACAATGCTGCATATTCTGTGTTTCTGATGCTCGCCTAGATACGCTGTTCTAGGACTACTCTGAAATTACCTAAATATTTTGCTTGAGACGTGCTATTTATTTGCTTATATATGTGGAGGTGAACATGAGCCCTTAACTGCTCCCCCTCTTTGATTGTCCTATGTGTTATTTGATGTCGCCTAGATTTTGCCTTTTTTTAAACACCTTAGGAAGGTCTAGAACTGCTTAAGTCTAGTGGTTCTAAACTCCTCCAGGACCACGAGGAAGGGACAGGTAACAACACGCTTAGAGTTCGTTAATCAACTCGCTTATATAACCGCTAAGGGGTGGGATAGTGGGTAGTAAAAGGATATGATGACCTGTGCGCTAATGCAACGTGTAGCCCCTCTGATTGAAGAGTGATTACCGGGCATTGCATGGATATGATCCTATAGGATAAACAAATTAGGACCTCCCTTATCCTTTTTACATATGTGTGCTTAGACTGCTTATCTGTCAAAAGTCTTTATTTCTTTTTACATATGTGTGCTTAGACTGCTTATTTGCTAATTGACTAATTCACAAAGTAAGTTTGGCCGGGACCCACCATCGTGGACTTCGAGGGGTTCCTAACACCTTCCCCTCGATGTAATATCAAGCCCTTACCCAATCTCTGGTAATGTGAACTGGTTCTATGAGTTACTCGTAATAGGTGCCCTAACGCGCCTTAATTCGTTAGGCGGCGACTCTTCAACTTCTTGTACCCCTTTCCCAAAAGGAAACGGGTTATCCCAATAATGTCAAGTTCCCTGACTATCCGCAAGGAAAGAAAAAGGAGGGGGGGGTGCGACAGGTAGTAGCAACAGGAATGAAGTGCGCGGACTTGGTCAACTGATCCACAATGACCCATATAGCATCGAACCTCCTCGAAGTCCGTGGGAGCCCAACTACAAAGTCCATAGTGATCCGCTCCCACTTCCACTCCAGAATATCCAACCTCTGATGCAATCCACCTGGTCTATGGTGCTCATACTTGAACTGCTGACAGTTGAGACACCGAGCTACAAACTCAACAATATCCTTCTTCATCCGCCCACACCAATAATACTGCCTCAGATCCTAATACATCTTCGCGGCACCCGGATGGATGGAATACCGCGAGCTATGGGCCTTTGCTAGAATCAACTCTCGAAGACCATCCACATTAGGCACACATATCCGACCCTGCATCCTCATAACACCATCCTCACCAATGACCACATCTCGGGCATCACCTCGCCGGACCCTATCCTGAAGAACGCGCAAGTGTGGGTCATCATACTGGAGCTCTCTAATCTGGTCATAAAGGGAAGACCTAGAGGCTACACAAGCCAATACCTGGCGGGGCTCTGATAGATCCAATCTCACCAACTGGCCCGCTAAGGCCTGAACATCAAGTGCTAATGGTCTCTCTACTGCTGGGAGATATGCTAGACTCCCCAAACTCTTTGCTATGCGGCTCAAGGCATTGGCCACTACATTGGCCTTTCCCGGATGGTATAAAATAGTGATATCATAGTCCTTGAGAAGCTCCAACCATCTCCTCTGACGCAAATTCAAATCCTTCTGCTTAAACAGATGATGCAGACTGCGATGATCAGTGAAAACCTCACAATGTACCCCATATAAATAATGACGCCAAATCTTCAAGGCATGAAAAATGGATGCTCGCTCGAGATCATGTACGGGGTAATTCCTCTCATGAGTCTTCAACTGGCGCGAGGCATAGGCAATCACCCTACCCTCCTTCATCAAAATACAACCGATGCCTATCCTCGAGGCATCACAATACACGGTATAAGAACCTGAAGCTGATGGCAATACAAATCCTGGACCTGAGGTCAATGCAACCTTGAGCTTTTTAAAGCTCTCCTCACAGTCGTCCGACCACCTAACGGAGCACCCTTCTGGGTCAATTGGTCAAGGGCGAAGGAATAGAAGAAAATCCCTCCACAAAGCGACGGTAATACCCCGCCAAACCAAGGAAACTCTTAATCTCTGTAGCTGAGGACGATCTGGGCTAACTCTGCACCGCCTCATTCTTCATCGGATCAACCTGAATACCCTCACTGGACACCACGTGCCCCAAGAAAGCTACTGAGCCAAGCTAAAACTCACACTTGGAGAACTTTGCATAAAGTTTCTCCTCTCCCAAACTCTGCAACACGACTCTCAAATGCTGAGTGTGCTCCTCCTGGATACGAGAATACACCAGGATGTCGTCAATGAACACATTAACAAAGGAATCCAGATACGGTTGAAACACGCTGTTCATCAAATTCATGAACGCTGCTGGGGCATAGGTCAGTCCAAAAGACATCACCATAAACTCATAATGACCATAACAAGTCCTGAAAGCTGTCTTGGGAATATCAGATTCCCGAATTTTCAGTTGATGATACCCGGATCTCAAGTCAATCTTAGAGAACACTCTGGCTCCTTGAAGCTTGACTGTAAAAGATACTTATTCTTGACTGTAACCTTGTTCAATTGCCTGTAGTCAATACACATTCTCATAGAACCATCCTTCTTCTTTACAAACAACACAGGTGTACCCCAAGGTGACAAACTAGCCTGACTGAACCCCTTATCTAGGAGTTCCTGAAGCTGCTCTTTAAGTTCCTTCAACTCCACTGGTTCCATACGATATGGAGGAATAGAAATAGGCTGAGTTCCTGGCACCAGGTCAATACCAAAATCAATATCCCTGTCAGGTGGCATCCCTGGCAGGTCTGCAAGAAACATGTCCGGAAAATCACGGACCACAGGAACAAATTAATAGTGGGAATCTCAACACTAACATCCCTCATAAAGGCCAAATACGATAAATACCCTTTTCTCAACCATACGCTGAGCCTTCAGGTAAGAAATCACCCTACTAGGCACATACTCAACAGAACCTCTCGACTCAACTCTCGGAAGTCCTGGCATCGCTATGGTCACGGTCTTAGCGTGACAATCAAGAACATCATGACATGGAGATAACCAATCCATGCCCAATAACACATAAAAATCAACCATGCTAAGTAATATCAGATCCACTCGAGTCTCCAGACCCCCAATAGATATCACATACGACCGATACACACGATCCACAACAATAATATCGCCCACTGGAGTTGACACATGAACAGATGTAACTAAAGACTCACGAAGCATATCTAGAAAATGGGCAAAATATGACGAAACATGGGAATATGTGGAACCATGGTCAAATATGGCCAAAGCATCTCAGTGACAAACTAAGATAATACATGTGATCACTGCATCGGAGCCCATAGAATCTGGCTTGGCTGAAAGTGTATAGATACGAGCCTGACCTCCACCTGCTCGACCTCCCCCTCTAGGGCGGCCTTTAGCTGCCTGAACCCCACCTCTAGCTGCCTAGGCGGGTGGTGAAGTAACTGGAGCTGAAGTCGAGGGCTGACCCCTATGCTGAGAAGAACCTCCATGACAACGAGGACACTGCCTCCACACATGCCCAAACTCTCCACACTCAAAACAACTCCTTGGAGCTGGAGACGGGGACTGAAAGGTACCCCTTGCACCAGGATAACCACTAGAAGAACCATGCACAAAAGAACCCTGAACTGATGGTGCTCGAGAGGAACTCTGGGCTGGAAGAGCACCAAAAGAAGAACGACCCGGATGAGAGCTGCGAGGACCCTGCCCCAAAGATGCGCCACTATAAGCTGGTCGAACTGGCTGAGGAGGCCTAAATGAGCGGACCCTACCATGTTGAAACTGCCCTCTGGAGGGAGCACTGCTAAAACTACCAGATCCTCGAGGCCTCTTGGGCTCCCTCTCTTCTCGCTCCTGATGACGAAATGACTCAATATCCCGAGCAATATCAACAACATGCTCGAAAGTAGCTCCGGATACCCTCTCTCTAGTCATCAAAATGTGAAGCTAATAAGTGAGGCCATCCACGAACCTCCCGATCCTCTCCCTCTCAGTAGGGACCAACTCTGAAAACCGCATCTCATACTGCATCACTGTAAACTCACCCTAACGTAGCTGCTCAAACTACCTACGCAACTTCTCTCTGTGAGACTGAGGAACATACTTCTCTAAGAAGAGAGTGAAGAACTGATGTCAAGTAAAGGGTGCTGGCAACAGGCCTATGCCTCTCATAAGACTCCCACCAAGTAAACGAAGCCACTGAAAACTGGAAAGTAGCAAACGAGACCCCACTGGTCTCCAGTATCCATGCAATACGAAGAATCCTCGCCCTCAGCACCACTGAATGTCGGAGGCTGAAGTCTACTAAATCTCTCCAACCTGCGCTGCTCATCATCTGCATTACTGGAATCACAAAATCGTGAGCTGGGGAAATCGGCTGGGCTGGAGCTGCCCCCGGTGTCTAGAGCCCTTGGGTAACCTGCTCAGGTGTCCGAGCAGCTGGAGTCTGAGTGCCTCCCCCGGCCTAAGAAGTAGCGACAATAGTAGAAACATCGACTAACTGAGCAAGACTAGTTCATACAATCAAAATCTGAGATAGGGTCTCCTGAAGACCCGGAATAACAATAGGCATTGCCGGTGCCTAAGCCTGTGCCGCTGGAATATCCGCGGCGGGGACCTGATCCTGAATAGTAGGTGGATCCACGGGTATTGCCCCGGCTACCGCACGGGCTGCACCCCTACCCCTAACACGGCCTTGATCGCGTCCTCGACCTCTCTCCGATCTATTTTGTGTCTGGTCACCCTGATCGGTAGCGCGTGTCCTCAGCATCTGTGAGAGAATGAAACATTAGAAGTTTAGATTTCCAGAATCGACAGATTCGCACGATAGAATTCAAGAATGTGAGATTTTTTGTAAGGGTTCTGTAGCCTCTCGAAGATAAGTACAGATGTCTCCGCACCGATTCGCAAGACTCTACTAAACCTGCTCATGACCGGTGAGTCCTATGTAACCTAGGCTCTAATACCAACTTGTCACGACCCCAATCCTAAGCTGGACGTGATGGCGCCTATCATGGTACTAGGCTAGACAAACTATTGCGTAATAACATAAGACTTCTCATTAACTTCAAAATCGTTTCTATATTTCATAAAATTCTTCAGATTTCACAATTTTAGGCAACAAAACAAATAAAAATAGTCTAGTCACTGCCCCAAAACCTGGAGTCAACCCGTCATGAGCATCTACAAATAATACGAGATAATATTACTTCTATGCTACATCTAGTCCAGGAATAAGAAGTAAATAACAGAATAAGGAAAGGTAAAAGAGAAAGTTGGGGACGCCAAACAACCACCTCAGAATCCCAACTCCGGCTCCAAGAGAAAAGAAGGAAGTTAACGCTCATGCCCAACACTTGTATCTACACACATGTGTACAGGGAGTAATGTGTGTACGCCAACTTAGTATTAATGAGAGTAAATAATGTCTAAGGCTATGAACAAAGGTAAAACAATCATTTATTCACAATACTTGAAGCCTTACTTTCAGAAAACACAGACAAAATATTTTGTAGCATTTACAATTTACCTTCAGCAAAATATCCTTTGAAATATACCTTTTTCACAGCTCCTATAGAAGTCAAAATAGTTTAGTATGATTAAAAGAGACAGAGTTCATCAACAGTCTTTCCGATGAAAATAGGTGTCATAAACTGCCCCTCAGGCGTATCATCCCTCAACATCAATAACTCAGCATGCCTCACAATCACTCAGTATCAGCCCCTCGGGCTACCTCGGTATCACTCACACCTCCTAAATCTCTCATCATTCGACACTCGGCACTCGGCACACGACACTCACACTCAGTAGGTACCTGCGCTCACTGGGGGGAGAGGGGTACAGACTCCGGAGGGGCTCCTACAGCTCAAACGCTTATATCAAGCCATCTCGTGGCATAATCACTCAGGCTCTCAGGCTCTCACATATCATAAATTGTAACATGCTGCGGCGTGCAGCACGATCCTATAGTATCCTCACAACATAGGCCCTAGGCCACACTCATTCAGAAGTCTCTCAAAATCCACTCGGGCTATCAACAAACGGGGCACTCGACCTAAAATATCATTTTACATCATAAAATAGTATAAATAAGGTTAAATTTCGAAATCAATTAAACATGGTTTGACTAAGTGTAAATCAAAAGTCAATAATGTGAGTAATAGCAGATAATAGCCCCCAAAGAGTCTAACAGGTTGGCACAAGGCCCCAAACATGGCGTACAACCCAAAATACAGTAATAGTCTTAAAACACAATTTATTATATGATTTAGAAATAATTACGCAACTCATAGTTGCCACGGGAAGGACCAAGTCCCAATCCCCAATCAGTGCATGCCACACACTCGTCATCCAGTATGTACGTCACTCCAAAATAGTGAGAAAATACTAAGTCTGGGGTTTCATACCCTCCGAACAAGATTTACAGACGTTACTTACCTCAAACCGACCAGAATACTACTCCGCAACGCTCTTACCTCTCGAATTGGCTCCCAATTGCTCCGAATCTAACCAAAACCAGATTAATAACATCAATATATGCTAGGGAGACAAAACTCATTCGAAAATTGTAAAAATTATGCACAAATCCCGAAATTAACCAAACTCGACCCCCCGCCCCATGTCTCGGAATCCAATAAAAGTTACATCACAAGAATCGTCATCCTCCCACGAGTCTACCCTTATAAAATACATCAAAATCCAACCACAATTGACCCCTCAATTCCTCAATTAAAGTTTCCAATTTCCTATGCCCTAAACCCCCAATTTAGGCACTAATTTTTCATAGATTTCACCCTTAATCAATCAAATAATCACATAGAAACGAGTTTTAGGTTCAACAATTATACCTCGACGATGTTCTCTTGATTTCCCTCTTCAAAAACCTTTCTCAAAGCTCAATTCCGGATGATAATAGTGGTGAAATAACCAAAATTCGCGAAGGCTGGACATTTATACTTTCTTCCCAGTAAAACCGCACCAGCGGTAATTTCTTCGCACCTGCGGACCTGCACCTGCGGTCCCAGTTGCGCACCTGCGGAAACTCACTTAAGTCCAATTCTCCGCATATGCGATCCACTTTCCGCACATGCGGCTTCACAGGTGCTGTCAATATTCTGCATCTGCGTTCCACTCCAGCCTAGCCCAGCTCCACACCTTCGACCTTTCTTCCACTTCTACGGTCTCGCACCTGCGGTCCCCTAACCTCAGGTGCGGTTACACCAGAACTAACAACTTCAGCTACACTTTTCCAACTTTCAACTTCCCGTTGGCTATCCAAAATCATCCCGAGCCCCTCATGACCCGAACCAAAAATAAAAAAAAGTAATAAATGATCACCCAGTCTTAGTTGAACCCTTGGAACACCCAAAATAACATCGAAACACAAATTCGACTCATGATTCAAGCCTAAGAATCCTAAAACTTCCGAAAATCATGTACTATGTCGAAACTAACCAAACCTCGTCCGAATGACTTGAAAATTTGCGCGCACATCCAAAATGACACTACAGACCTGCTCCCACTTCTGAAATTCCATTCCGACCCCGATAGATAATTTTCCACTCGTAATGTTGCATCTCTTCTGAGACCGGGACCTTTTATCATGACTTCTGATCGGAATCGCTAAAAACTCAATTTCGCCAATTCAAGCCTAATTCTACTCCGGGCATCAAAACCACATTCCGAACACACTCCTAAGTTCCAAATCACATAATTAAGCTATCCGAGCCATAAAATCCATATTTTCAAGGTCGTTTACTTAATAGTCAACTCCTAGTTAATTTTTTAACCCTTAAGCCCATTTAAGAGACTAAGCGTCTCGATTCTCACCAAGACCACTGCGAACCCGAACCAACTGACCTAACACATCATAATTAGGTTAAATAACACATGAAAAAGTTGAAATAGGGGAAACGTGGCTAATCTCACGGAACGACCGACCCTGTCGTTACACCTCCCTAGTGTGAGCACTGCTCGTGGGTCCATTTGAGGCCCTTGTGAATCCTGACACACTAGGATTTGGGTCCTTAGTCATTCCCTAAAACTTAAACCACCCCTATTCATCCCCTTTCCTCATATTATCTGTTGTATATCTGAATTGGTTGGTTTAAATTGTGCAATACTTTTCAATATGGTTATATGAATCGACCTTGGGCTCCTTTATGGATTTTGGGGTCGTTTTTTTTAACATAGCTCGTTACTAGAGGCCTAGGTGTGCTGTGTGAGAATTACTGAAGGCCAGACAGTGCTGGGTATTTCATTTGGGCCTTCTATGGGCTTATTGTCATTATTTGTGTAACATTTTGTATCTTACTCATTATCCGGCCTATAATAACTTTGTATAAACAATTGAGGTGTTAGTAAAAATGGGTAGATTTTAATATTTGCATACAAAATGGGTAGATAATATGCATATAGGACTTAGTGATTTATTTTCTAAATGTTCTATTCAATCACTATGCGCACTATAGAAATCATTCCATTAGGAGAAGCGTGCACACACACATTTCCTGCTAGCAAACATGAATAAAGAAAATGCTGCAATTATGTTTACTGCTACGTGCTATTAGAAATCTACCTATAGGAACCAATGTCACTTATTTTTCTTTCAATTCGCATCATTCATTTGAAATCATGCCTATAAGATTCCAATTATCCTGTTTTGCGTTGTTCATCTTCATAATATGCCTATAGGATATGACAATAAAAAATAAGCTCTAAGTGCTGAATGTTAGAGACCTGCCTATAGGGTGTCACGCCCCAAAACCGAGGGACACGACTAGCGTTCGACCGGGTAGCCTTAATCAAGCGGACCTAGATTCCCTTTTCCATCCAACGTATTACCCCGTGATTCCAATGTACATTATTTAATTATAATTTAAACACATTCTTACAACCTGGAATTAAATTCTAGATTTCTGTCATTGCCCACATGTGGTACTATACTTACAAAATATACATAACATACATGTTTACTTTACGTGGTCTACAAGTTATTTGCCCAAAATACATATGTACATAACCCACATTTCCTGTCTACGGAGCCTCTAAGAGTACAAAGGAGTTATATAATACTTGCCAGTAACAAGACTCCGGCTATACCTTACAGAAATACCAAAATTAAAATCCAGAAGAAGAGGTGGCATGAACCACACAGGGCCCCAAGAAGAAAGGGGCTCACCAAAACAGCTGATGGGACGTAAATGAGGCACTACTATTGGTGGGCTGGAGTACCTGCTATAGAACCACCTACAATCATCACAAGAATGTTGCGCCCCCGGCAAAAGGGACGTCAGTACATTTGAATTGTACTAGTATGTATGAACAAACTTTACTCTAAGTAAACTCAACAATGCACATGCAAGAGACAGACAGAGAGTCACATAATCACTGCACAAAGATATAGAAAGAAACACAATGGAAGTTCCACAATTCTCACTTCATCACAATCACAATTCCACCCTTATCCCTTCTAAACACTTCACCCTTATTTCTTCTGTTGCGGCGCGCAACCCAATCCCACATGACAATCACAATCATTTCTTATGTTTCTGTTGAGGCGTGCAACCCGATCCCACTGGACAATCACATCTCACCCTTATCACTTCTCACATATCACCCTTATCCCTCCTGTTGCGGCGCGCAACCCGATCCCACCAGAAAATCATATCTCATATCAACAATGACAGTTCACAATTCAATCATAGAAACTTTCAGCAATAGGAATATAGCTTCTTTACAACCCACAATACGTATAAAAAAAATCGTGCCACAATAAACCTTACCAAAAAGTGAATCATATACGATATTTCCACAGCCGTTTAGTTCAATTACATCACAACACAACTCTTTTTCGTTACTTGTTTCACAGCCTTTAGCATATACATTCATACTCTTGGATTCATTAACCTACTAGCATCATTTCACATAGCATGGTAGTGTGGTGATCAACTAAAGACAGAAAAGGAATACACTTCATGCTTCAACACAATTTGAACAACCATTTGCATATATTCACACCAATACACGTACCGTATGCTCGGACACCACAAAGCGATTTTACAAAGATTAAAGTTAGCCATACATACCTGGAGTCGAGTTTCCCTTTTTAATTTCTATCACAATTCACCGGATCGTCGGGCACCATAAATCTATTCCACAATGTGACCTATTTCACTTAGGATTAGGAACCTCGAATTCAATTAAGCATTTCATCAAACAATATGCGATCCCTTAGGTTACTAACCCCCTTTTTGTGCATAATTACCCAAGTTCGTTTCCCCCATTACTAGGTTACGGAGTTACATTCACATGCATGCAAGGTTTCATCTTTCATTTTTGAAAACCAACCCATGAGTGTTTTATTCCCCTCCAAAATCTGAGAAATTGGGAGAATTAGAGTGAAGGCTTACCTTTTAGCGAAAAAGATGACTGATTACTCGATAATATCCGGGCTTGAGTGATTTTAGAAAATCAATTTGAGTGATGTTTGTGAACACCCAATTTTTGCCCCGCATGGAAATTACTCCTAAAAATAATCAAAATAACTTTTAATGAATTTTAGTAACTTTTCTTTATTTAGTTGCATTTCATGCATGTTTAATATTTTAAAATCATAGAAAAATCATAAAAAATTGTCTCATTTTTCATTTCATGTAATCTTAGGTTTAATTCGCATTTTTAGAAATTAGTTACCCTTTAATTAATAGATTAATATATAAAAGTCACAAAAAATATACATTAGCTTAATCAATTAGTTTATTTAATTAGTCAAAATATTAATTATGTCGTTTTGATAAACGAAATTTAATTAGTAGTAAGATGACTATTTTTGAAAAAATAAAATTTGCCCTTATTTCAAATTGGCCTAATTTCAGAGCCAAAAATCCTAGGCCCAACCAAATTGCTCACACTACAACCCTAATCCCCTCCCCTATATAATTAAGACCTTACCTAAAAAAAAAACAGGTTGCGCCCTCCTCTGCTTGACCTTCTTCACTGGTCCCTCTCTTGAAGGATCAAACAGCAGCCGGAAAATCTCCATCGCCCAATACTTCCACCCCCCGCTCTCTAGTTCCAGTGGTCACCCTCGCACCTGGAATCACCAAATCAACAACCAAACTCGCCGGATCACCACCTCTCTTCACCAAAACAACCGTCACATCTTCGCCACTCCCTCCATTGTCCGCCATCACCTAGCTCGGCCAGTGATCCATCTCCCTTACTCCAAAAACTAGCCGCCACCCATCGCCATTTCTTCTTCTTCCTTTCTGCACCCCACGGCAAATAGTCGCTTCCCATACCAAAAACCCCTGTCACACGCCTGAACAGAACAAACACCAAAACAGGGCAAGAACCCCATTAACGACCAGCATAAATAGCTAGTTCAAGACCCGTAAAGTTCACGTTGCAAAGCCGTTTCAAATGTTGTTCTAGTCCGGATTTGGAATAAGTTCGAGGATGCCGTTTGTGTTCCTACTGAAATTTCTGTTGCTCTGTTGTTTTCCGCTCGAGTTCGATCGTTGAAATTCTCGTTAAGTTGTAATCGTCGGAGATCCGAATATATTGGAAAGAGATTCAGGTCCATTTTTCGTCCCTTTCTCTGTCATCTGTGATACTACCTTTCATAGTGGTGTTTGAAATATATGACTGGCCTATTCTCTTATAGTTTGTTGGGTGATTTGTGCTAAATATTTGAAATTTTAGTTGATTGATTTATGCTTGGTCATCTAATCCGATTATTTCTTCGTTAATTGCGTCTATGGTTGAGGTTAATCTCATTTTAGTTTTTGATGTAATCCAAAATGGGACCTTATATTGAATAAATATCAGCAATATCAATAATAGTTAACATTGAGTTGTATAGATTTTTCGGTTAAGCTTTTATCTTAGTTAGATTCATGGATAGAATTGATCAAACCATTTTGCATTCAAACTGTATGGATTATTGTAAACTTTAATTTGTTGGGTTATGTGTCGATCTCTGGCTCTGCTATGTGCAGTGTTTTAGCATCTAGTGTATGGATTATTGTAAACTTTAATTTTGTTGGGTTATGTGTCGATCTCTGGCTCTGCTATGTGCAGTGTTTTAGCATCTAGTGTATTTAGCATCTAGTTTCTTCCATTATTCTATAAATAATTGGTCAATGATCTATGAGTTTGGTTTGACATCATTGAAATTTAGTCATCGGTAAAAGAGTTGGGTTGATTTGTTTTATATGGAAAGAGGTTTTAGTCCTTAGATATTTAATAGGTCGTAGATTAAAATAGACGGGTCATGAAGGAGTGACATCACAAGTTCATCCCTTTCTACCCTTAATTATTATTTTTTTATCCATAAATCATGGCCTTACAATAATCTTAAATTTAGGGAATGAGGAATGAATATTCGTAAAAAACGTTTTAGGTGTAACTTAATCTATTATCGTGATTATGTACACGTACATGTGACATAGTTACGATACCAAAAATAAATTGAGGTATGCGGTCACGCAACTTCGGACAAACAATCTTAATAATAATAAAATATTTAAAATTGTGTACATGTTTACGTGACATAAATAAAGGTTAAAATAAATATTCGTAGAGACACTTTTAGGAACGAATTTTCTTAAAATTATCGGAATTGCGTACACGCCCGCGTGACGTGATTCAGGTTTTTTTTTACAACAAAATAAAATACGCGCTTGCGCAACTTTATCTATCTCATTAAATGAGTTCAGTGTCGAGAATTGTGTAGACGTCCGCGTGACATGATTTTAGACGCATTTTAAACCCAACGGGTTTACGCATACGTGACTCGTCTCAAAAGAACTCTTTAAATACGAGTGAATAATAAAAACGGTAAAAAGATAAAAATGCACATAGGTACCAAAAGCAGTAATTAAACAATTTAGGCCAAGTTTAATCATTAAGCGACCGTGCTAGAACCACGGAACTCGGAAATGCCTAACACCTTCTCCCGGGTTAACAGAATTTCTTACCCGAATTTCTGGTTTGCAGACAATTTAACAGAGTCAAAATTCGTCGATTTTGGGATTTCTAATAAACAAATGGTGTCCCGAAACACCGTAAAAAATTCGGGTGGCGACTCTGAATAAAATAAATCCCAAAAATTGAATAATGTCACTTTAATTGGAAAAATTCCCTTATTACCCTTATCGGTGAAAAAGGAGGTGTGACAGCTCTGGCGACTCTGCTGGGGATTTTACCCAGAATCTCTGGTTCAGGGTTAAAGAATTCGCGCTTATATAACTGTTATATTTTGGCTTTCATTATCTGATTTTACGTGTTTAAACCAAATGTGCTAATTGCCGCATTCACCGCTTTGATATTATCTGAACTGCGTATAAAACTGTGCCGAAACCCTTCTTCTCCCTGAGTCTTCTAAATCATGTGGGAAGTGTGCACTTCGTGTGACTTCTTTTCTGTTAGAGTCATCCAAATTTTAGAACGAGGTACAGACAAGTTGCAAAGCCGGTGAAGCTTCTGTATTTCCGGTACACTGCCCCGACCTCGGCTCGAGCTGTCCGCTCGGGTAAGCCTTGTCTAGAAAAAACCCCCAGGATATAAACCTAACATAGCCTCATGCCGGATCCCTAGTAGGAACGATTATTTGCATCACGTGCATTTGACTTAGGGGACTCAACACAGGGGTTGGGTCCGTCTAGGACAGGTGAACCCGAAATAAAAGATCATTTTGATGCATCTTACCTGCTATGTGTACAATATTTTATTTCGGCTTGTTTGTTGACCGAATAAAGAAAAAATAGCAGAAAAACAAAGAGTGAGATATGATAGAAAATTTACCCGATTTTTTAAAACCTCGATACTTGAAAATGTCATGAAACTCTGCTAAAATTTTTGAAAGATGGAGAAAGAGAAAATGTATTTAAAAAAAAATGAAAATAAGTTAATATCATATTTTTCCGGTTCCGTCAAAATTGGCCGAACTACGCGGGTCTGATTCTCACCGGATGTGAGATACGTAGGCAAATCTCATCGGTTCCGGCCCCTATTTTTATAAAAAATCCAAAAATATTTTCCTTTAGTTCCTTCTTTAGAAGTCTTTTTTTTAGAAAATCTCAAATAAAGTAATAAGATTTTTTTTTAAAACCCAAAAAATATTTTCTTCGTAGAAATCTTTTACTAAAAACGAAAGAAGACAAATCAAATCAAAATCTCAAAATAATATTTTCTACCTTTTTATTTTCACAATTTTCAAAAAAAGAAAATCGAAAAAAATATATTTTCCTTTACTTCCTTCTATGGAAAGTCTTTCTTTGAGACCCCAATTCTAAAAAAAAAAAAGATTTCTTTTAATTACGTCTTTAGAAGTCTTTCTTCAGAAAATCTCGAATAAACAAAAAATAATTAACCAAAAATATTTTCTTTCATTTTAGAAGTCTTTCTTTTGAAAATCAAATCAAATCAAAATCCAAAAAATATTTTCTTTCTTCTTTAGAAATCTTTCTTTCAAAAAGTTTTGAAAAAAAAAATATACGAAAAAAAACCAAAATCAGAAATCTAAAAAATATTTTTTTCATTCTTCTTTCGAATATTGAAAAGAAAATTCGAGATTCAAAAATATTTTCTTTAGAAGTATTACTTTCATAAGTTCAAAGTAAAATTCCAAAAATCCAAAAATATTTCCTTTCTTCTTTAGAAGTTCCAAAAAAAAAAGTGAAATACAAGAAAAAAGAATTATTATTTCTTCTTTATAAGTCTTTCTTTCAGGAAATTAAAAAAAAAATTCAAAAGAAAAAGAAAAGAAAAGAAAAGAATTAGGTAGGTTATTTACTTTATTCCTAATCTTTCCGAACTACGCAAGATCTGATTCATGCGGCGTCATGATACGTAGGCAATCCTCATCGGATTCGATCATAGTAAAAAAAAGAAGAAGAAAGAAAGTGAAAAAAAGAGGAGAGAGGATAAAAAAAATAAGAGTGACAAAAATAACTGAGAAAAACAAAGAGCGAAAAAATGAGAGAAAAGAAGAAAAAAGAGAGTGATTATCCTAACATGCTTGTTTTTTTGAAATAAAAGCCAATTAAAGGTTGTCAGTTTGTTGGTTTGCAATGGAACAAGCACCACTATCGTTGATCCAAAGTCACAAAAACGCAAGTAGGCGAGTTGGCAGTAAAAATTAAAAATAGAGGCAAATATGGGGTTGACTCTACCAGATTTGAGCAATAGAACATAACCTGCTCTGGATGATTTGATGATGGGGAGACACGAGAAGTCGTCCAAGTTCTTTGACAAATTAGTTACCGTGGAAATTTTTATGTTGTCAATCCTGAAATCCGATAGTCAATATGGGGAACAATTTGATCAAAGGTCAAAATTTGAGTGCTGAATCCATAACAATAAAATGGTTGAATTCCATAGCAGTGATAATGTGCAACTTTGTGGCTAAGATATCGCTTAGCAACTGGAAAGTTACTCTTCTTTTATCCATGGTAGCTTATTTTGTCGTCTTTTCTTCTACTTTTGTGCCATCGGACCTTTCTATCCTTTATTCACAAAAAAAAGCAAAGCAAAAAAAAAACTCACTCGTTTTGTGTCCATTTTGTGCATAGTTCTTTTCACCCTAGTTCTAGTGATATGACATGCATGCGGAAATTTTGGCCAGATCTTAGAAAATTGATTTAAGCTTGAATGAGATAAGTGAGAAAGAGACACTTTTGTAAATGAATAGAGACATGAAACATTTAGAAAATAAGCATGAGACAAGTTTATATAGAACCAAACTAGTCATGCTCATGGAAATTAAGGATCTCTACATTTTGAATCATTAAGAAGATCTGGCTTAAGGATGATCGGACGAATTGAAGTCTGTTTAGCACTAAGAGATAGAAAATGTTTTAAAAAAAGAAGAAGGTGTATTCTAGGCAACACGAAATTGATAAGTTTAGTGGCAAAATGCATCTTCTACATCAAGACAAAATCCAAGAAAAAGTCACACAAATTGACAAGGGTCATTCACTGCAAGAAAAATATTGCTCATACAGCTTTATACTGAAAAAGACCCAGAAAGCAATATGTCCATCAATGTCGTGATTTTGAAGGGTNTGTTTTGGAATCAAGTTTAGAGTCAAGAGTAAAAAAAAAAAAAACAAAAAAAAAAAATGAAAAGAAAAGTCCCTGCCCCAAGAGTACAAACTGGGGAAAATCTTAGATAGCTCAAATGAAAAAAAAAATAAGAAAAAAAAAAGAACAGTCAAAGTCCATGCCCTCATAAAATAAAATCTTGGGCAATTTGTTTTGAAAAAAAAAAGAAAGAAAAAAAGTAGAAAGAAAGAAAAATGAAATGAAAAAAAAGGAAAAGACAAAGAAAAGAAAGAAAGAAAAAAAAAATATAGTTAGGTCAGATGTTTGAACTACGTTAGACCTGATTCCTTAAAAAAAAGATACGTAGGCAGCCTTACACGGATCGGTCCAACAAAATAAGAGTAAAAATAAAATAAAAAATTCCCCGGTATCTGAAACTGGGGCATAGAGTTTATTTCACTTTTGAAAGAGTCGATTCCTAGAGTTGTAAGTCTACAACCCCTTTATATTGAGTTTACTTTGAGCCTTCACGCCGGCCCTTTTTTTTCAACCCTATCAAAAAACCTTCCAAATAAAGACCTCCCGATATGCCTTCAAGAATGCTACGAGAAGCATGCAATGAGCGACAATTGTCACACGACGTAGAACACTGTCAGTTGCTCACACAAGAAAGCATGGAATGAGTAACAATTGCCACACGACATAGAACACTGTCAAGTTGCTCACAAAAGAAAAAGAAAAAAAAAAGAAAAAATAAGAAAATAAGAGAGTCTTACTAGTGAAAACCCTCACGGGCACTGTAAGGCGCCGGTAAGTAGAGAAAAATAAATGAGAGAGACTTGTTGGGTAAATCCTCTCGGGGCACCACTAGTCGAAAGTGAGTCGTGAAGCTGAAGCGAAGAATTGGCATAAACAAGCATGACTTCAAAGGTCATAAGCATGGTGAAAGGGAATATAAGTTCAGTTTGATAGATCGGCCACTGAGTCCAAAATGCATGTCATGATCGCTAAGGCTAGTTACCGCAAAATAAAAAAAATAAAAAAAAAAATAAAAAAATAAAAAACTCTCTTCCTTCTGTCCTTTCGACAGTGGCATTGCTTGTTAATACTTGTTTCTTTGCATCATTGTGTCCTTCACTCCGAGTCAGTCCTTGTCAAAACGAGCAAGAAAAGATTTCAAAATCNTGGCACAAACAAAGATTACTGGTGATTCCCTCTGACAGACAAATTGCTCCAAAAAGCAAGAAAGTCATTCAAGATGTGAGAAAAAGGTCTCCTAAGAAAAAATCTCCAGTTGGGACAAGGCTGACTGAGCCACAAATACAAATGATACCGGGTGTGAAACAGTCAGGGTTGATGCAGATCAAAGAGCCTTTTGAAACTGACTCAAGTTGATTGAGCGAAATCCAAGCTGCCCAAGACTCAAGACCACAAACCGACCACCACTTTTAAAAACTGACAAAATTTTCTTTGTTTGAAACATGAACAAAGCAGTGCAAGGAAAGTGGTTCCAAAAAAAAGAAGAGAAGAGTCGACAAAGGGAGGTTTCTCAAATCTTTGCCTTTATTTGTCTTGCTAGTGTGCATAAAAATTTTCCATTGCTCTTTTCACATTTTTCCTCCTAAGATAACAGTCCTAGTCTGATGGATTTTCTTCCAATCAAAATCTTAGTCTGATGAATTTTTCTCCTAAGATAGAAAAACTAGTCCGATGAATTTTCTCCTAGGACAAAAATCTTAGTCCGATAAATCTTTCTCCTACGATAAACTAAAGGGGGACCTAATCTGATGAATTTTCTCCTAGGATCGAAATCTTAGTCCGATGAATCTTTCTCCTAAGATAGAAGACCTAGTCTGATGAACTTTCTCCTAGGATATAAATCTTAGTCTGATGAATCTATCTCCTAAGATAAACAAAAAAAGACCTAGTTTGATGAATTTTCTCCTAGGATCAAAATCTTAGTCCGATGAATCTTTCTCCTAAGATAGAAGACCTAGTCTGATGAACTTTCTCCTAGGATATAAATCTTAGTCTGATGAATCTATCTCCTAAGATAAACAAAAAAAGACCTAGTTTGATGAATTTTCTCCTAGGATCAAAATCTTAGTCCGATGAATCTTTCTCCTAAGATAACAAAAAAATTGACCTAGTCTGATGAACTTTCTCCTAGGATCGAAATCTTAGTCCGATGAATCTTTCTCCTAAGATAACAAAAAAATTGACCTAGTCTGATGAACTTTCTCCTAGGATCGAAATCTTAGTCCGATGAATCTTTCTCCTAAGATAGAAGACCTAGTCTGATAAACTTTCTTCTAGGATCGAAATCGTAGTCCGATGAATCTTTTTCCTAAGATAGAAGACCTAGTCTGATGAACTCTCTCCTAGGATCGGAATCTTAGTCTGATGAATCTTTCTCCTAAGATAACAAAAAAAAGAGACCCAGTCTGATGAATTTTCTCCTAGGATCGAAATCTTAGTCTGATGAATCTTTCTCCTAGGATCGAAATCTTAGTCTGATGAATCTTTCTCCTAAGATAAGAAAATCTAGTCTGATGAACTTTCTCCTAGGATAAAAATCTTAGTCTGATGAATCTTTCTCCTAAGATACAAAAAAAAAAAAAAACAAAAAACAAATCTTAGTCTGATGAATCTTCTCCTAAGATAACAAAAAAAAAAACCTAGTCTGATGAATCTTTCTCCTAGGATCGAAATCTTAGTATAATCAATCTTTCTCCTAAGATAAAAAAAAAAGACCTAGTCTGATGAATCTTTCTCCTAAGATAAAAAAAAAAGACCTAGTCTGATGAATCTTTCTCCTATGATCGAAATCTTAGTCCGATGAATCTTTCTCCTAAGATAGAAGACCTAGTCTTATGAACTTTCTCCTAGGATCAAAATCTTAGTCTGATAATTTTTCTCCTAAGATAATAATAAAAAATAACTAGTCTGATGAATCTTTCTCCTAAGATAAGAAAACCTAGTCTGATGAATTTTCTCCTAGGATAATTTTTTTAAAAAAAGTTTGTTCATGCCTCAGAAAATAAGCGTTGGGGCAATTTGTTTAAAAGAATGAATTTCTCATTAAAAAAAATTGAAAAACAAAAATCTTTCTTGGTTCGTTTTAGCATAGGGTATACACTCCCCGGTTGATGCCAACATAGGGTATACACTCCCTAGTTGATAATTTTCCAACATAGGGTATGCAATCCAGATGATTTTATTTACCAACATAGGGTATACACTCCCTAGTTGATAATTTTCCAACATAGGGTATGCAATCCAGATGATTTTATTTACCAACATAGGGTATACACTCCCTAGTTGATGATTTTCCAACATAGGGTCTCCAATCCTTAGTTGATGATTTTCCAACATAGGGTCTCCAATCCTTAGTTGATGATTTTCCAACATAGGGATTCCACTCCCTAGTTGATGCCAATATCAGCTGATGCCGACATAACTCGATACAAACATAGGGTCTTCATTCCCTAGTTGATGCCGGCATAAACCGATGAATCTCATTTCTAGACACCGGCATAACCCGATGATATTTTCTTGACGACAGCATAACCTGTCAATTCTTTTCCAACATAGGGTCTCTAACCCCTAGTTGATTTTATCTTTGGGAATATGGTATCCACTCCATAGTCTACAATAACTCCGGGTGCACTATTCCCGGCTTTCCATTGCTTTCAATAATAAAGTAGCATAGATTTCGTTACAATAACTCACGAAATTTTTCTAGTGAAAACTGGGGCAGAAAATTTCGTTCGTTTGTTTTGATTTTGCGCAGGTTACAATGGATTCAAAACAACCATAAGAAGAAGTTTTGATCCAGAATAAAAGAAAAAGAAGAAAAAGAGTTGAACCTCAAAGTGCAGAAGCGGGAAAGACGTGGACTATTCAGGACGAGATTGAAGTCATCCGTTTTGTATATCCTGCCTGGATCCGAAAAGCTGAAGAAGATTTAACCAACACCTACAACGAAGAAGCATCAAGATTCAGATCGGAGTCTGTACAAAGAAGCAACCAAGACTCAAAATCAAGCTTCAGAAGACCCGTAGATAGGAATCTTGTAACTCGTAGCTGATAGGCTTAGTTAGTCGTTTTCATTTGGATTTCGATGTAATAGCAGGACCATGAACCGGAGCCTCGGACGGAACCTCGCTCGACTCTCGAACTCATCACTCCATCACTCCAAAACTTCCAGAACTACGCTGACCTGATTCATTTATAGCCAAGGATATGTAGGCAACCTCCGAAACAAGGTTCGGTCAAACCTTTTTCAAAATGCTTCCAAATGGAGTATCAAACGGGCAAAAATTGCTCGTGGTTGCTCACTTTATTTTTGCCTGAAAACTCTTCATGTTCTCGAGCAAAGAGGGGCAGCTGTGAACACCCAATTTTTGCCCCGCATGGAAATTACTCCTAAAAATAATCAAAATAACTTTTAATGAATTTTAGGAACTTTTCTTTATTAAGTTGCATTTCATGCATGTTTAATATTTTAAAATCATAGAAAAATTGTCACATTTTTCATTTCATGTAATCTTAGGTTTAATTCGCATTTTTAGAAATTAATTACCCTTTAATTGATAGATTAATATATAAAAGTCACAAAAAATATACATTAGCTTAATCAATTAGTTTATTTAATTAGTTAAAATATTAATTAGGTCGTTTTGATAAACGAAATTTAATTAGTAATAAGATAACTATTTTTGAAAAAATAAAGTTTGCCCTTATTTCAAATTAGCCTAATTTCAGGGTCCAAAATCCCAAGCCCAACCAAATTGCCCACACTACAACCCTAATCCCCTCCCCTATATAATTAAGACCTTACCTAAAAAAAAAACAGGTTGCACCCTCCTCTGCTTGACCTTCTTCACTGGTCCCTCTCTTGAAGGATCAAACAGCAGCCGGAAAACCTCCATCGCCCAATACTTTCACCCCCCGCTCTCTAGTTCCAGTGGTCACCCTCGCACCTGGAATCACCAAATCAACAACCAAACTCGCCGGATCACCACCTCTCTTCACCAAAAAAGCCGTCACATCTTCGCCACTCCCTCCGTTGTCCGCCATCACCTAGCTCGGCGAGTGATCCATCTCCCTTACTCCAAAAACTAGCCGCCACCCATCGCCATTTCTTCTTCTTCCTTTCTGCACCCCACGGCAAATAGTCGCTTCCCATACCAAAAACCCCTGTCACACGCCTGAACAGAACAAACACCAAAACAGGGCAAGAACCCCATTAACGACCAACACAAATAGCTAGTTCAAGACCCGTAAAGTTCATGTTGCAAAGTCGTTTCAAATGTTGTTCTAGTCCGGATTTGGAATACGTTCGAGGCTGCCGTTTGTGTTCCTACTGAAATTTCTATTGCTGTGTTTGTTTTCCACTCGAGTTCGATTGTTGAAATTCTCGTTAAGTTGTAATCGTCGGAGATTCGAATATATTGGAAAGAGATTCATTTCCATTTTTCCTTCCTTTCTCTGTCATCTGTGATATTACCTTTCATGGTTGTGTTTGAAATATATGACTGGCCTATTCTCTTAATAGTTTGTTGGGTGATTTGTGCTAAATATATGAAATTTTAGTTGTTTGATTTATGGTTGGTCATCTAATCCGATTATTTCTTCGTTAATTACGTCTATGGTTGAGGTTAATCTCATTTTAGTTTTTGATGTAATCCCGAATGGGACCTTATATTGAATATCAGCAATATCAATAATAGTTAATATTGAGCTGTATATATTTTTCGGTTAAACTTTTATCTTAGTTAGATTCATGGATAGAATTTATCAAACCATTTTGCATTCAAATGGTCTGTATGGATTATTGTAAACTCTAATTTTGTTGGGTTATGTGTCGATCTCTGGCTCTGCTATGTGCAGTGTTTTAGCATCTAGTTTCTTCCATTATTCTATAAATAATTGGTCAATGAGCTATGAGTTTGGTTTGACATCATGGAAATTTAGTCATCGGCAAAAGAGTTGGGTTGATTTGTTTTATATGGAAAGAGGTTTTAGCCCTTAGATATTTAATAGGTCGTAGATTAAAATAGACGGGTCATGAAGGAGTGACATCACAAGTTCATCCCTGTCACGACCCGATATCCCACCTTCTGGCTATGACTGCGTCTAACGATGAACCCGTTAGACAAACCAACATTTGAACTAAGCAAAACTCATTAATAACTAAAACGAGCAAGCTAACTAGGGCATCGATGGCCCACAATGTGAAATTTAACAAATAACCAAAATATAGTATAGCAATTTCGAAATAAAACCCATATGCAAATCCCAGAACTGGTGTCACATACTCACGAACTGTCTAAGAGATTACTACAAACAAAGGGTCTGAAAATAAGTACATCTGACTGTCTTTGAAATACAAAGTAAGACAGAGCTGAAAGCGAAAAGTAGTAGGTGACGTCAAGGCCCACGAACGTCTGCGGGTCTACCTAAATGTCTCCTGAGTGAACTGATGAGATGCTCCGACCGTCAGTGATCACCGGGTTCGGCTGTATAGTCTGCACAACATAAAGAAGTGCAGGTGTAGCATCAGTACAACCGACCCCATGTACTGAGTAAGTGTCGAGCCTAACCTCGGCGAAGTAGTGACGAGGCTAGGACNNNATGTCCCCTCGTGCATAGCCTCACAATCACTCGGCACGGAATGTCCCCTCGTGCGTATAAAATAACACTCGACACGGAATGTCCCCTCGTGCATAACCTCACAATCACTCCGCACGGCATGTCACCTCGTGCATATAAAATAACACTCGGCACGGAATGTCCCCTCGTGCATAACCTCACAATCACTCGGCACGGCATGTCCCCTCGTGCATATGAAATAACACTCGGCACGGAATGTCCCCTCGTGCATATACTCACAAATATTCAGCACGACATGTCCCCTCGTGCGACAAATAATAAAACAAAGCAACAATAATGTGAAAGTCAACATTACGAATTCTCAAGTGCACGGAAATAATCAATACAATTCTATTGTCCCAGCAAGGAGCAACCATCAATTACAAACTCAATAATGCCCGACAAGGGTCTCAACTATAACCAACCTTGCATCGAAAAATACAATTTCAACGGTGTAAGCCTCGACTGACACATGTAACTCAATAACTTTCCCATGTCATGAACCACATCAAGGTATCATTTTTAACTCATCAACTACTCATAGTGCGGAGAATATCAAGAACACAGTAAATTTCATCACAAATGACTCACGGGCATGCTTGACCGCAACGCATAGGCACTCGTCACCACGCCTATACGTTGGACATGAGTTACACATAGCAAATAAGACTCTATACCTAATCCCTCAAGCTGAGGTTAAGCCAAACACTTACCTCGGCTCCAAAAATTGCAAGTCAAGCCTCGATCACAGCCTTTCCTTTAGAATTTGACTCCGGAACGGTGTTATCTTGACATAATCAACCCAAGTATATCAATAATGGCTTGATAAATCAAACCCATTGCCTAATTGTTTATTTCAAAGCATTCTTCCTAAGATTCCAAAATTTGACCCCGGGCCCGCTTGGTCCAAACACGAGGCTCAGACCAAAACCCGATCACCCATAACCCCACGAGTTAGAATATATGATTTGTTTTAAGATTCGACCCCAAATTGAGGTTGAATTATTCAAAATTCTAAAAAAACCAACTCTACCTAAAATCCCTAATTTCCTACCTTAATTTCCATGTTTTAAGGCCTAAAATCTAGTGATTAATTGAATAAATTAAGAGGAAACGAGGTCAAGAGCACTTACCTATGGTGTTATGGCAGTTGGGGAGCTTGATTTTTGTTTATGGGTGGGTTTGAGGAAGAAGGGGGGAGTGAAAAATGGGAGTGACCCGTAATAGGTCTATTTTTGGGGTTATTAAAATCACTAGGTGTATTTACCCTTCGTGTTCGCGAGCCACTGGCCACGTTCGCGAAAGCTTGGCAGCTGGGACCTATGCGTTTGCGGAACCAGGGCCGCATTCATGTAGGTCTGACCCCCTAACCCTCCGCGTTTGCGTGCCACTGCCCGCGTTCGCGAAGAACAACCTACCTGACCCCCAGACCCCTCCCCACAACACTACGCGTTCGTGAGAGGGGCGTCGCGTTCGCGTAGAGCAGCCCCCCCATAGCTCTGCGTTAGCTCCCGTAACCCTGCGTTCGCGTAGAACAAAAACCCAAGCCTCACTATTTACCCTTCGCGTTCGCGTGCCCTTGGCCGCGTTCGCGAAGGGTATCTCACCAGACATCAGAAACCTGCAACATCACACAAGATTTTCATGTTTTTCACACCCCGTTAGCTACCCGAAACTCACCCGAGCCCTCGGGTCTCAAAATCAAAAACACACACAACTCCCAAAACATCCTACGGACTTGTTCAAGCTTTTAAATCATCAGAATATCATCAAAAACCATGAATCAAACCTCAAAACTCTTAGAATTTTCTCAAACTTCATAAACTTCCAAATTTCCCATTCTTGATCCGAAACACGTCATTTCAAGTTCGTTTTACACCAAATTTCACAGATAGGACAAATAACATATAACAAACCTGTTCCGGGCTCCAGAACCATAATACGGGCCCGGTAACATGGTTTTCACACAATTATTCATTTTCAAATTCCTTTATAATTTTCAGAAAACAATTTTCTTTAAAAATTCATTTCTCGGGCTTGGGACCTCGAAATTCGATCCCGGGCATACGCCTAAGTCCCATATTTTCCTACGGACCCTCCGGGACCATCACATCACGGGTCCGGGTCCGTTTACCAAAAATGTTGACCAAAGTCAACTTTATTCAATTATTCAATTCAAAAATTCCATTTTTATCACATTTTCACATAGAAGCTTCCCAGCTACCTGCCCGGGTTGCGCACGCATATAGAGGCGAGACTAACGGAGGCCTTCGGGGCCTCGGAACATAGATTTGGCTAGAATTACTTAGGATGACCTTTTGGGTCATCACAATCTCCACCTCTAAAACAAATGTTCGTCCTCGAACGGACATAGTAAAGTACCCGAGTCTGAGAAGAGCTGGGGGTAACGACTCCTCATGTCGAACTCGGACTCCCAAGTAGCTGCCTCGGCAGGCTGACCCTTCCACTGAACACGGACTGAAGGATAACTCTTCGACCTCAACTGGCGAACCTGCGTATCTAATATGGCTACTGGCTCCTCCTCATAAGTCAGATCCTTGTCCAATTGGACACCGCTAAAGTCAAGAATGTGAGATGGATCTCCAATATACCTCCGGAGCATAGATACGTGAAACACTGGATGCACTGCTGATAAATGCGGTGGCAAGGCAAGTCTGTAGGCCACCTCTCCTACCCTGTACAATATCTCAAAATGACCAATATACCTAGGACTCAACTTCCCTTCTTTCCGAATCTCATCACGCCCTTCATAGGCGACACTCGAAGGAACACCTGGTCTCCTACCATGAAAGTCAAATCTCGAACTCTACGATTCACATAACTTTTCTGCCTGGACTGAGCTGTACGAAGCCTATCCTGAATAATCTTCACCTTATGCAAGGCATCCTGGACTAACTCAGAACCCAATAATCTAGCCTCCCCGGGCTCAAACCATCCGATTGGAGACTGGCATCGCCTACCATACAATGCCTCATACAGAGCCATCTGAATGCTCGATTGGTAACTGTTGTTGTAGGAAAACTCTGCTAAGGGCAAGAACTGATCCCATGAACCACCAAAATCAATAACACATGCCTGCAACATATCCTCCAAAATCTAAATAGTGCACTCAGACTGTCCGTTCGTCTGGGGATGAAACGCTGTGCTCAACTCGATCTGTGTGCCCAACTCTCGCTGAAATGCTCTCCAGAAATGGGAGGTAAACTGCGTACCTCGGTCTGATATGATAGATAAGGGCACACCGTGCAATCTGACAATCTCTCTCATATAAATCTGAGCCAACTTCTTTGCTGAGGATGAAACCGCCACCGGGATGAAATGTGCCGACTTTGTCAGCCTATTTACAACAACCCATATTGCATCAACGATCCTCTGAGTCCGTGGGAGCCCAACTACAAACTCCATCGTGATACGCTCCCACTTCCACTCGAGAAGCTGAATCTGCTGCATCAAACCACTGGGTCTCTGGTGCTCATATTAAACCTGCTGACAATTCAAGCACCGAGCCACATAAGCCAAAATGTCCTTCTTCATTCTACGCCACCAATAATGTTGCCGTAGGTCCTGGTACATCTTCGCGGCGCTCGGATGAATTGAATATCGGGAACTATGGGCCTTCTGCAATATTAACTCGCGAATGCCATCAACATCAGGAACACATATGCGACCCTGCAATCTCAAGACTCCCTCGGCATCAACTGTGACCTGCTTGGCATGTCCGTGCCTAACCGCATCCCTAAGAGCACACAAATGACGATCCTCATACTGCCTGGCGCGAATGCGATCATATAATGAAGAATGAGCAACGCTATGGGCCAAAACACTGCCACCCTCAGAAACCTCCAATCTAACAAATCGATTGGCTAACGCCTGAACATCCAAAGACAAAGGTCGCTCTCCAACTGATAGATAAGCTAAACTGCCCATGCTGACTGACTTCCAGCTCAAGGCATCGACCACCACATTGGCCTTCCCCGGATGATAGAGAATAGTTATTTCATAATCTTTCAGCAACTCTAACCACCTCCTCTGCCTCATATTCAACTCCTTTTGCTTAAAT
>ML259511.1:0-17659 GCA_005239495.1 Nicotiana undulata | reverse complement strand
TCTCAGAGCCTCGGAACACAGATACAGCTTAAATTATGTAAGATGACCTTTTGGGTCATCACACACATGTATTAGCCTAGTTATGTAAAATTATGAATAATGTTTAAATCCGTAAGGTGGTTAGTTCATCTTAAGTTCATCCCTACGTTTTCAGTGAAGGTAAAAAAGTAATTTACTTTGGGCTATTAGGTTTGCGAAACTATTTATTGTTTATTTTATGTATGTGATTAATGTGTATATAGTTTGTTAGTCACCAAAGTGACCAAACTAGATTTTTAAAGTATTTATGTGATGACCCAAAAAGTCATCCCGTGTAATTTTAATTAAAATTATGTTCCGAGGCCCTGAAAGTCTCCTTTGATCCCACCTCGATGTGCGGGCGCAGCCCGGACGCGTAGCCGGGAAAGCCTTTATGTGGAAAATTGATAAAATATTGAATTTACAATAATTAATTGAATAAAGTTGACTTTGGTCAACATTTTTGGTAAACGGACCCGGACCCGTGATTTGACGGTCTCGGAGGGTCCGTAGGAAAATATGGGACTTTGGCGTATGCCCGGAATCGAATTTCGAAGTCCCAAGTCCGAGAAATGAATTTTTAAAGAAAATTGTTTTCTGAAAAATATAAAGGTTTTTGAAAAGGAGATTTGATGTGAAACCTGTGATAACGGGCCTGTATCATGGTTCCGGAGCCCGGAACAGGTTCAATATGTTTATTATGAGTTACCTGTGGAATTTGGTAAGAAACAGACTAAGTTTGACGTAATTCAGACTAAAAGTGAAAAATATGAGAGTTTAAGATGTTGTGAAATATTACAATGATTTCGAGACCTAATCCGTTGTTTCTGATGTTATTTTGGTGGTGTGACTGCACGAGTGAGTCTGTAAGATGTTTTTGAGGTTGCGTGTATAATTGGTGTTGAGCCCCGAGGGCTCGGGAGAGTTTCGGGTAGGTTTCGGTGTGTTTTTAGACTTAGAACAACTGTTACAGGTCTGGGGGGGGAGGGGGGGGTCAAGCCTCTGAACCCACAGCAAGGTCCGCGGTCGCCCCAGCGTGGTCCACGGTAGAACCTTCGTGGTCGCGGTCGCCCTAGCCCGGTCTGCGGTGGGGAGTTTCAGAGAGGTTCAGCAGTTGAGGCCTTCGCGGCCGCGGTCGCTCTAGCGCGGTCCGCGGTGGAACCTTCACGGCCGCGGTCGCCCTAGCGTGGTCCGCGGTGGAGGCCTGGGAGGGGTATATATAAATGGGATTTTAAGTTATTTTCTATTTTTGAAAACCCTAAAAACATAAGAGGCGATTTTCTAAACACTCTTTCTTCTCCAAAACAATTGCAAGTGATTTCTAACTCATTTTCTTTACTCCTTAACTTCTCTTTACAAGATCTCATCCTAGAATCTAGGGTTTTCATGAGGAAATTGGGAATTTTGGGAAAAACCTAAGAATATTAAAATTTGGGAATTTAGACCTCAATTTGGGGTCGGATTCCAATACCAATTATATACCCGGGCTCGGGGGTGAGTGGATAATTGGGTTTTGGTCCGAATTTTGGGTTTGGACCAAGCGGACCCGGGGTCGATTTTTGACTTTTTGAGAAAACTTTAGCAAAACTCATTTCCAAGCATTAGAACTTATTCATTTAGCATTTATTGATATAATTAAGTAACTTGTGCCTAGATACGAGCGAGTTGGTGGTGGAATCAAGAGGTAAAACGGTAGTTGAGGCTTAATTTGTGTTCGTGGCATCGAGGTAAGTGATTGACCTAACCTTATCTTGAGGTAATAGGTGTTAAGTCGTATGTGCTACTTGTTTATACCATGTTCAATGTATAGGTGAGGTGACGAGTACCTATAATTATTTGTCAAGCATGCCCATGAGTCGGTTTTGATGTATTATATGTTTTTCTTCGGTATTCATTGTGTTATGAAGTAGATTTTATTTTGGAAGTTATTAAATTGTTGAAAATACTTAATAAAGGACATGTGATAAGTTGTTTTCAGTTGAGGATTGTTTTTCTTAAGTTATACACTCGAAAGAGATTGGTTATAGTTGAGTCCCTTTCCAGGACGGTATTATTTCAATTGTTGTTCCCTTGCTGGGTGGTTATGAATTGTACTTCCTACTGTTGATTTCCTTGCCAAGTTGTTGTTTGATGTTGATTGGGTGAGGAAGAGTGTAAAGCACGAAGGGTGATGTCGTGTATTCATTTCATTCATTGCATTGTGGACTCGCTGTGTGGATAGATTATTCTTATGCGGAGCATAAGAGTAGAATTTCACTATGGTTGATTGTGCGGAGGGATATGGGTGTCTATTATTATATTGTCTGGGCTGAGTGATACGGGTGACTATTGATATATTGTCTGGGCAGAGTAATACATGTGGATATTGATATATTGTCTAGACGGAGTGATACGAGTGACTATTGTGTTATTGTGAGGGTAGAGCGATATGGGTGGCTATTGTTATATTATTTGGGTGAAGCGATACAGGTGGCTATTATGATATTGTCAACGTGGTGAGAAAAGGGTTTCTATATGGGGTTGTTATGTGATGGCCTGGAGCTTGTTGTTGATGAAAGAGAAGTATTCTGGTTGTTGCTTTCGATTTTCTTGTGCGTGTTATGCATATTACGTGATTTATTGTGTTGTTCCTAATGTGCTACTCAGAGTCTCTGATATTACTTGATGATTTGAGTTGTGATAGTACACTTGCACGCGCATACGCCGTAACATATCATTTATACTAGTTCAGGAGTATGAAACTTGATGTTCATTGATCATGTACATGTATCCTTGTATACTGGCTTTCTTTGCAATGTGGGTTGGACTGGTAGCCCATGACCATGCAGGGCAAATTGTGATATTGAGCCCCTGACCACGCCAAGCGAATTGTGATATTGATACGTGAGTTGTCCGTGCAACACGTGAGCTATTCGTGTGGTGGTGATTGGTAATGTGGACACGTGGTGCCATAAGTATATAATTCGTGAGTTGTGACTTGTGATTTGATATTATGAGATGTGGTACCTCGGGGTGACTTTTGTGGTAAATCTTGTGTCGGAACAATTTGTTGACTATCGTTATTTTCTTTTAATTGCTTTCACTTATATTTTATATGCTTTGATTATTAACTATTTTATCACATGATTTCTCTTTGTGCTGTTTATTTACTTGCTTTCCGTTGCTACCTTCTTATTGATATTTTGCACAGGTTACTTGATTAGTGAGTGACTTGATTTGAACCTCGTCACTACTCCACCGAGGTTAGTCTTGATATTTACTGGGTACCGATCGTGGTGTACTCATACTACACTTATGCACATATTTGTGCAGATACAGGTGTTGGAGGAAGTGGTCCCAAGCAGTGTTAACTTCTTGATCGCGAGGATTCAAGGTAGAGTTGTTTGATCGCCACAGTCCCTTGGAGTCCTTTCCTTTTAGTTATACTGTCTATTTTCTATCCAAATAGTATTGTAATTATGTTTTTGGCATATTTATATGTACTTAGCTAGAGTTCGTGACCCTGTACTACCTAGTCTCGGGGAATTGTTGTGATTATTATCGCGTACCCTTGTATCACCTTTATTTCTGTATTTATATTAAACTCTGCTTCATAATATCATGTTTTAATGGTTTAACTATTTTAAGTGATCAGCTTACCTAGTTCTACAGACTAGGTGCCATCACGATCCTAGGTGGAATTTTGGGTCGTGACAGTAACGACGCGATCACACCAAATCGGTTGTTACAAAAAGTGGTACTTTTCATCGTTACATAACAATGAATTTAATGATATGATACAATAAAAATTAAGTAACAATTAAAATAAATATTGTATTGGAAGTAAGAATATGATACAATACACCAGGTAACAACCATCCAAACAAGTTGTAATAATCCCTTATTTCAATTTATGCGACATAATTGGACCGACGGTGAAATTTAAGGAAAAAAATAAGACTTTTGAAACTTGTGATCTTAAATACACCGTCATATATGTGTGGCTATAAAATATTAGAACCTTAAGATCTTAACATTTCATAACATTTGTGTGACTATAATTAACATTACGGGTAATATATGTAAAATAGAAAGTTTACATTTTAATTCTTTTCAAATAGAAATATATGTCATTTTTTTTAACGGATTAATAAGAAAAATGTGTCACATAAGTTGAAAAGGGAGAGTAAAATATTAAGCGAAGTGTATTAAAAAGCTTTACAATTATTTTGAGCGATACTAAAAGGGCAAAATGCAAAATCAGTCAATTGGTCGAAATTAATTGTATTTGCTAGTGTCTCTCTTTATATATATATATATATATATATATATATATATATATATATATATATCTAACTTATTATTTTGCGAAGCAGCTAAAGATATACATTTTACTTGAAAGGCCAAATAGTGGTCATAAGGTGCATTAATATACTATGTCTACGAATTCTCTATTTTGCATGATGAAAGTGTGTGTTAAATAGGTAAGGAAAAAGGATATTAAGTACAACTATTACGCTAGTACATATCTAAAGATATCTCTATCTACGGTAGAAGAATTCAACATTAAATTTATACATATAAATTGAAACCTACATCGTAATATTCTTTAATTTTCTTGTACATATGCATAAAGACAAACTAACATGCACGTATGGGTATACATAGGGCTGGAGAGACCTTTACTTGTTTATTCCTTCTAAATGTTGGTAAAATTCAAGAAATCAACATCATTATGGATACCCTAAACCATTTTACACATTGCTTGAAGACTCAGAATTACTCTCAACAAAAATTGAAAGTAAATTAATTATATGTAAAACCTGCGTAAGTTATCCTCATAATTGTTATTATAAGGAAAACTCTTCTGACGTTCAAGCTTTATGTCTCTCTTCTTCTTCTTCTTGTTCTTGGTGCTTCTTGACCCACAAATAAGCTTGAATTCAAAACCATATGCTTTTCCAAAACATGAAAATAATCCTCCTCCATCTGAATCATGTCTTCTTGTTCGCGATTTCTTCTTAATTTCAACATGTTCTTGTATATGAATTTGATCATCTGAGCCCCACGTCAAGCTTTTGGATCGCATTGATTGGATTTCTTCATCTTTGTCACCAGGTATAGTCCAATTCTCGAATACAGAACTTCCATATTCTATCCCTTCCCCTGTATGATACAAGCCTTTCTTCATATCTTCTGCCACAATTGAAGGTATAGGTTGCACCCCTGAACAAAATGACACAGTTGGTGTCCTTCTCATCTTTTGATTTGGTGAAAAATCTGAACTGTTATTAGACATTATTCGTTTACTACGTAAACGTTGCAATATTCCCCTTTTTTGAGTTTTATTCTCCTCTCGTGTCTCAACCACGTAATTAATATTCTTTGTAATGCCTTCATCGTACAACGTGTCATGGCCTTTGGAAATAGTCGAAATGCTTTCAAATTTTTCGTCACTAATACTTTTTTCACCTTTTGATGAGACAAGACTTGTACATATAGAAGAGCTTAATTCACTTCCAGAAGGAAGAATTTCTAGAGGGCTAGTGTCAATCAATTGGACACTAACATGAAGGAGCCCTTGTAAATGACCACTTGGACGACGAATATGAAGAGTAGTAGATCTCATTGTTGTATTTTTGGATGAAAGAGGAGGAAAAAAGCTATTTATCATAAGGTGAGTTGTGCCAATAGGGAGATCACGTAGCCATGCAACGTTATAAATCTCAAACGTGATGGAAGCTGATTCTGAATTAAGAAACTTGTCATCCACACGAAAAACCATCTTATAATTCCATGTAGGGTTTGTTTTGCCATTGTGATCAACCCTAGTTGTTAATTTATGGTCAGGATGTATATATGCAACAGCAAAGGTTCGTAACATTTTGGACACGGGGGGTAAATCTTGGGCTGAAATCACATTGATTTCTAAGATCTTGAAAGGAGGTTGAATGAACATTTTGGCTAGAATTCGATGCCTGGAGAGCGATGAACCACGTCGTCGTCTTTGAATTAAAGAACGACGATATGAATGAAGAAGGAGAATGAGAATGCATAATAATTTAGCAGCAATCTGATTTTACCTCTAACAAAGGGAGGGCTAACTCGTATCTTGTTACCTGTTGAAAAATGGTAAGGTAGAGCAAGGATGTTTGTAAGGCTGTTGTTTCGAGTTATTTGTGCCACAAGTTTCTGATATGGACGTAATTTAATATATTAATTTGTTTTGGAATTATACTATACTTGTGTAACCGTATAGAGTAAATTAAATAAGACGTATCTTGTGTTTGTAACAAATCAATAGATGTAAAATATGTTTTATAATAACTTACCATAAATAAGAATAAGTGTCCACGGTCTAATTTTAACTTCTAGATTAAATTTCTCAATTTGAGTTAATGGTCTATCTTCTAATAATCTACTTTACTTCTTACTTCTATAGCATCTGTACTTTATTCTCCTTATATTAGTCATATTTCGTCTGTTTTGATTGATGTAACAATATTTTTTAGCCCGTTTCAATAAAAATGCTAGCTTTCTAAATTTGACCTAATGATAAATCTAAACTTTCAACTTTACTCGTAATGAATTATAGCCACACAAAATGTTATGACGTAGGTAAAGCGACAAGCTTCAAAAATTTATAGTCATAGTATGACATATTTAAGACTATAAATTTCAAAAGTTTTCCATAAATTTTTAATTTTATGCCCACTCAAATTTGCACTTATATAAGTTTAGGTTATTCGTGATAGCAATGTAAGCACTACACACGTCCATTTTTCTTCCAGACAATAGAGAACAATTGAAAGCATCCATGCATTGAGAGTGCTAGAGAAAAGGAAGAGGAACAAGTTGGACGAGTGTTTAATTTATGAAGTTTTTTTTTTAATAAAGCTTCCCAAACAGAGGTCTAGGTGTTGTATTGCAAAAAAGGATCAGTGAGGGGGGCTATACCTGACCTCGAAAACATAATACAACATGGTGATTACTATCACCCAAAAAAGGACAGTAGAGGACATTACCATTCTACTGACACATTTATGTACATCCTACTTCAACTAACAAAAAAATTATTCTTTTCATGCTTTGTTCTAAAACTAGGCATTTGCCACTTATCCATCATGAAAGGACCTTTGGCTTCTTTTGGAAGTTGTTGGAAGGCATGGTAAATCATACTCGTACCTGATATGGAGGCTATTTTAGCTAAGGCATCGGCTACTTGATTTCCTTCCCTGTAACAATGTTGTACCGTCGCATTTGCTTCTTGAACCCATCTTGAAATTCTATCCATTATCATCTTCAGTTTCATGTTCTTGACTCGTTGTTGGTTGATCATGTCCACAATGATGTTTGAATCAAGTTCGAGAACAAAATTGGTGAAACCCAACTGGTTACACCATTTTCCTCCGAACTCAGCAACTATAGCCTCGGCCATGTTATGATTATCACAATCCATCGACATTGCATAGGCCATGATACAATTGCCATTCTCATCTCGTATGATTCCCCCTATTCCATCTTTCCCACTTTCCTTGATATAGCTACCATCTGTGTTAACTTTTACCTTGCCATTAAGTGGGGGTGCCATTGAACTTGCTTCCATGTTTGTGCAGGCTTCAACTTTTCAATTAAGTTACAGAGCGCAGGCTAGTTATGTTGAGTGTCTATGTTTGGCAAAAGTGTGGCTATCATGCTGTTGATGTTCCATATCACCTGTTGCTTCATAACATTGTGTTGGAATCTTCTTTGCGTGCCATATCTACAAGAGCATCTTTGTTTCTAAATTTCCCAGCAGATAAAGGTTGGAGCAGCTTGTAGAACCAAGCCATGAACCTTATTACTAGTTTTAGCTTCCCACCAATTCTTGAGAATTGCCGCAATAGGTGCATTTTGGTGAGTGATGCCCAATGAGTTGCCAATAATCTTCCATATGTGCATCGTCGCTTCACTTTCCACAAAAATATGTTGCATGGATTCAACCTGTGACACATTACAACAAGAACATCTCGAGGCAATGTTAGTACCAAATTTGCAAATCAATTCATCAAAAGGCAATTTTCTTTTCAAAATTCTCCAAGTTAGGAAGGACGTTTTAAAAGGAATTTTGTGATGCCAAAGATTCTTTAAAAATTATTTTTCTGTTTTTGAAATCTAATGTGGTTCCATGCCGATTTGTTGGAGTAATTTCCATCATCCGACAAGGACCAAATAGGAAAATCCTCCTCCGTATCATTACCTACCTCAATTCTGCAAATAAAATCAGAGATGTGTGAAGGGAGAACCTGATTTAAACTGTTGATGTCCCATTGCCCATTAGTTAAGAATTCCTTAACTTGGGTTTTGGCCGATTTCCGAGTGTCCTGAACCTGATGGGCCAATGGGCCTTCACCAGTCTAATTATCCCACCAGAAACTAGATGAACCATTTTGGATGTTCCATTTAATATGCATTTCCACCTTGTTCCTGGTTTTTATCAAGTTTTTCCAAATGTGAGAGTCTTTTGAGGTCATACCTTTACTTACCGGATGAGATCTCGGGCAGTATTTGGCTCTGAGAAAGGTGGCCCAAAGCAAATTCTGAGTTCTAAAGCTCCACCATCTCTTGATGCTAAAAGTATCAATTATATCTTGCATCCTCCTAATTCCAATGTCGTCTTCTTCTTTGGGAAGGCACATATTGTGTTAAGAACTCCAATGATATTTGTTAGTTCCGTCTATAGAGCCCCAGAAAAAATTGGCAAAATATTTTTCCATGAGAGTAATAGTGCCTTTTGGGGGGCTCATAGCAGATAGAGTGTAAATGGGAAGCGATTGCAATACATGCTTGATCAACGTAATTTTTCCCCCTGGAGAGAGAATTTTACCTTTCCATCCATTGAGTCTTTTAACAATTTTAGCTAACATACCTTCGAATAACACAGTGTTTTTCCTTCCATGATAAATAGGGCACCCTAGGTAATTGAAAGGAAAGTTTTTATCCATGAAACCTGAAGTTTGCTGAATTCTGTTAATTCTGGATGCAGAAGTGTTAGGAGCTGTGATGAAATAACTTTTGTCATTGTTGACTTTTTGCCTTAATTTATGAAGTTATCAAGTTGGTTGCGTTCAATTTTAATTTTTCTTTTAGGCTATTGAATTGTGACCTTTTATGCTTATTGACAAAGCAATTTGGGAGGCTTAGTTTTGAGAGAACAAATGCTTCAAACTGGAGTTAAGCTTAACGAGTTAGCAATATCGAGCTATTGTGCCGTGTGAAGGGCTTAGGTGTAAGCTCTTAGGGTTACAAGTATAATATGAATTTGGCTCATATTTTTAGTGGAAAAGTTAGTTGAAATCTAACATGTGCGGTTTAAAGTAACGTGCACCGACCTCGTCAATGGCAAGAAAGAAGTCACACGGTCGTCTTAAGAAGCAACAAATCAAGGTTGATGATAAAATATCAAAGCTCAAAAACATCGGAAGTAGATCCTCTACAGTCATGGAATTAATATCTGGAGCTTCAAAAACTCAGGTAGGAATTGGAATCCTTACCTAGATCCCTTATGTCGGATCTTCTGCATCTGCAAGTCAACATCATAATCGAGTAAATTAGAGTCTTATTCCTATGCATGTTGACTTGAGGGGTAGTGTTACACCCCCACCCTCTAGGGATGCCACTGTTCCATTGGGTAAAGAGATGGAAGTAGGAAATAAAATTCCAAAATCAGCTACTGTTCCATTGGGTAAGGAGAAGGAAGTTGGGGAATCGAACACCAATGCCAAATATTGTTCCATTTCCGGAAGTAGCCAGGGAGTCCACTTGGGCGTGAGTGCTTAATGGTAATCGATCAGCTGCTAATGGTCTGGTTTTACATTACATTACCTCTGAGTTATTAGAAGGTAATCTCGTCGCTAAACTTGAGATATCAGATCTAGAGGCTGAAACTATGAAGTGGATATGTGCTCTAATTATCTACGTAATTGCGGAAAAGCCGTGGTATAACTACATTCACGGATACATAAATCAGACGTGGAATACAGTTACTATGTCTGAGCTCTATTCTCTTGATGATAGCTATTTCATGGCTAGATTCCACTCCATGGCTGATATGAAGAAATTTTTGTGTGATGGTCCTTATACAGTTAACAATAGGCCCATGATAATGAAACAATGGAGTCCACGGTTTGACTTTGATGTAGAGTTTTTAACTGAGATTCCCCTATGCATAAGGTTTCCCAAACATCCCATGAGCGGCTGGGGAGGTAGTTCCTTGAGTATAATAGCAAGTACAATAGGGATTCCAGTGTTTACAGATGAGTGCACTGCTAACCAAACTAGAATCTCTTATGCTAGAATTCCTATTGAGGTGAATGTCGCTAAACATCTCCCAAACAAGGTTCCAATATGGATGACTCAGGTAGAATCTTTGATCAGATAGTAGAATATGACTGGAAACATGATATCTATGGAAAGTGTTTAAAAATAGGTCATGACTGTACAAAAGCTTGCAAGGAAGAAGTTAAACAAGATCAGCAGCCCAAAAGGAAGAGACAACAACCTATGAAGCAAGTCTAGAGGAGTGCAGGAGTTGTGTTAGCTCCTCCACAAATGAATAGTCAGGAGCAGGCAGTGATCCTAAATAGAGAACAGGGGATTACTGCTTGCTCAGATAAGAACAATGCATCACATTCACTATCATTAGAAGGTCAGCAACTGCAACTTGATAAAGGGAAGAAAGCAGCTGAAATGAATGGAATGTCGAAGAACTATGCCAAAGCAGTGGTAACACCTGGTAAGCAGGGACCTAGTCAGCAGACAAATATACTTGTGATGGACAATTTGTCACCACCAACTGGAGGTGGTACATCTAAACCTACTTGATGTGTTGGTTGGTTCAGAACATTAGAGGTACTAACAAAAGATATAAGCAAAAAAAGTTAAGTACCTCTATTAAAGAGAATAATATAAAGTTAGTTGGTTTATTAGAAATTACTCTTTAATATAAAGTTAGTTGGTTTTGTAGAAACTAGAGTTAAAAAGGAAAAGCCAGATTGTATTGCTAATATGCTAGTACCAGGATGGCAAGCAAGGTTTAACTATGAACATGCTTCTAATGGGAGAATTTGGGTATTATGGGGTCCTTCCTACTATGACCTAACAATGTTGGATCAGACTACTCAATATAATCAATGCATTGTGATGTTAGAGGCAGGAATATACCATGAACAATCTCATGACAGTCATTTATGAGTTCAATACAATTGAGTTGAAGAAGCCTCTGTAGTTACACCTGCAAACTCTTACAACACAAAGTACCAATCAATTGTTCATTTGGGGAGACTTTAATTCTGTGTTAAATGCACAAGATAGATTATATGAAAATACAGTAACTAATTAATAATGAAGTTCAAGATTTCACAGATTGTATGTAATGTTTAAATCTAAGTGAATTGCCTTGAAGGGGGAATACTATACAAGGTCTAATAAGCAACAAGGCTTGGACAGAGTTTACAACATAATTGATAGAGCTATTGGGGAATTATGAATGGATGTATGCTTTTGGACATATGGAGGTGGGCTATAAAATATCTTTTATGTCAGACCATGCACCCATGATGGTCTTTTAAAGGAGATTTGACTCAAGTGACAAGATCCCTTTTAAGTTTTAAATGTCTGGGTTGATCATGAGGACTTCTTACCACTGGTTGAAGAAGTTTGAAAGACATAACTGCACTCAGGCACTATGAAAGATGTCTGGTACAAGCTGAAGGAACTTAGACCAGTATTAAAACAACTTAATAATGTTGAGTTTAGAGGAGTAACAACTGATATGGAACAACTCAAGCACATGCTACTATATGCTCAACATCAATTGAACAGGCGCTGCACTGATGCATTAGCACTAGAAGAGAAAATGCTGCTAGAAAGATTGGAAAATGGTCACTGATAAAGGAAAGTATTTTCCAACAGAAATCCAGAGCTAAATGGATAAGACTTGGTGATTCTAACACCAAATACTTCTCAGTTGTCATGAAGGAAAGAAGACACAGGAAATCAATTACAAAATTGACAAATGCTTATGGATATAAACTTACTGAGCAGCATTAGATTCAACAGGAAATAATCGGTTTCTACAAATTCCTGATGGGCTCAAATACAGTTTATTTTTCCTGCAGCAGTGAACAAGAAGGTAATGAAACTTGGAATTGTTCTTACACACTCTCAGCATGTGAGACTATGTACAATAGTCATTGATTAAGAAATATTTGAAGCACTCTCTGCAATTGGAGATGACAAAGCGCTAGGAGTTGATGGATACAATGCATTATTCTATAAGAGAACTTGGCCACTAATTAGTTATGAAGTGTGTCATGAAGTGAAGGAATTCTTTCATTCAGGCAAATTTCTTAGAGCAATTAATTTCACAACTATCACATTGATCCCAAAGGTTCCTCATCCTACCAGAGTCATAGAATACATACTTATAGCTTGATGCACTATTCTGTATAAGCTAATAGAGTCCTTGCAAACAGACTGCAAAAAGTTGTTGCTTCAATTGTGGTGATAATTAGACTGGTTTTATACCTGGCAAAAAAGTTAACAGATAATGTTCTAATGGCTCATGAGTTAGTCATGGCTTATTCAAGGAAGAATATCTCCAATACGCCTCGTCAAAGTGGATATTTATGAGGCCTATTATATAGTAGATTGGAGGTACTTGAATCAAGTCGTAGAAGGTCTGTGATTTCCAGATCATTTCACTAATTGGATCCCAAAATGTGTATCAACAGTGAACTATACTATACTCATCAATGGGGAGACTACCAAGCCATTTGATGCAGCTAGAGGACTTAGGCAAGGAGATCATATGTCTCCATTTCTTTTCGCCATAGCAATGGACTATCTGAGTAGGAACTTAAAGAAATTCAAACATGAGAAGCTTTAGGGTTACCCAAAAGCTCAATATACTATGGAGGAGTTGGCATTGAATTGAAGAAAGAGATACAACAAGCTTTAGGGTACAGTTAAGGGGCCCTGCCTTTTAAATATCTGGGTGTACCTCTTGACACTAAAAAGTTTTTAGTGCTGGAATGGCAATCACTTATTGATAAAATTGTGAGCTGAATATCCTAATGGACAACAAAGAATTTGTCTTATGCAGGAAAAATCCAACTAGTCCGAACTGTAATCTTTGGCATTAAGCTTAATGGGCTCAAATCTTTGTTATACCCGCTAAAGTCATTAAAGCAACTGAAGCCTATTGTAGAAGTTATGTTTGGTCAGGGGTGTGAATACAATAACCAAAATGTCATTGGTTGCATGGGATAGGATGTGTTCTCCAAGAGCTGCATGAGGGCTGAGTATGATCAACTTCGCCATGTGGAACAAAGCTGCTATAACCAAGACGTGCTGGGAGCCGGCTAACAAGAAAGAAAAGCTCTAGATCAGATGAATCCATAGCTACTATAAAGAGCAGAACTTCAATAATATGGGAGTACCAAAACAAGCCTGTTGAACGGTTCGAAAAGTATTTGAGGCAAGGAACAAACTGCATCTTATTAGAAACATGTCACAAGACACAATTATAAAGCAAGTGTATCTGTATGTGCTTGATGCACTACCAAAAGTACCATGGAAAGGCTTAATGTTTCATAACGAAGCAAGACCAAAAGCAATATTCACTATGTGGCTCCAGGTCCAAGGAAGAATCCTAACAGCTGATAGATTAAAGAATTGGGGAATGCAAATAGATGATACATGTTGTTTCTGCCAACATATACCACAAACGAGAGATCACCTGTTTGCTAAATGTGAATATGGTAAATGCCTATGGCACATGATCATGTACTGGCTGGAAATCCAGTATCCTTCTACAGATTCATGGTCAGTCAAACATCAACGATTAGTTATGAAGACCGAGAGCAGATCTCAGATGGCGAGAGTACTCAAGCTAGTCTACACAGAGTACATTCATACATTGTGGATTGAGAGTAACCTAAGGATCTTTGAAAGGAAAGCTACTGCAATATGAGAGGTCCTATCTAGGAGGGTGGCTTGCATATGCAACATTAGAGCTGAAGGCTGTACACTAGTGTTGCTGATTAATTGTAAATATTAGCATTAAGAGATTAGAGTGTGTATATGTTGACACCCAATTTTTTATCAAACTATTTTAAAATTTGCATATATACCTTCAAAATCATTTTTTATAATAACTAGTATTTTTTCATAATTTTCCCATATTTTATCAATTTATTTCTAATTTATCCAATACAAAATTCAATAATTAATCATAAGTTGCATTGCAAATAGTTTCAAAATATTCCTTGGTTCAATATATCCTTTTATATCCTATTAGGATCTAATTATTTCACAAATTAGCCAATTTGGCATTATTTAGGTATAATTACCGTAATTTTGCAATTATAGCCTAATTGTACACTTTATGCTATTTTAGTTCGATAATTAGTCATTTTTATATTTAATATTAGCTAATTACCTTAATTTTCATTTACTTAGCATTAATTTTATTTTATATAATTATTAGCTATTTTATTAATTATTTATCTATTTTTATGGGTATTTAGCTATTAACCATTTTTATTTTAAAATATAGCCTAAATTAGACCCCAACCCATTTGATTTAATTAACCCAACATACCCAGGCACATTCTTTGCATTACCCGACCCAAACGCTTGTTTAATCCGGACCGTTGATTAGTTTCAATCAACGGTCCAGATTAACTATTACCATAATTAACCTAAGACTACCCCCATCGACCCCTCATTCTCACTCAGTCGCTCATCTCTCTACTCTCTCTATAACTCTCTAGATCTCTCTAGAGACTTCCAGTCTCCTCTCCGCCTCCGATGAGGTCCTTCGTCTTCTCCGGCTGCCTCTTCACCGGAGGCCATGGAGCCTTCACCACCCTCAGACCTCCAAGAGTCTCTCTTACACCGGTAATGCTATCCCTAAGGCCCTCAAGGGACAAGGACCAGTTTGCTCACACTTTTGGCTTGTTCTTGCTTGCTTCAGGCCGCCATGGATCGATTTTGAGTAAGCTTTCCCTATTTTTGCCTAAACCTATGGGTTTCTAGGCCGATACCTCTCTCACTGGGTTCTCTCTTTGAAACCCTAACTTCTAAACCTCCGATTCTTTTAGATATGTAATAGATCTATACGTGCTATGAGGGTTTTCTTGTGTTTATTTAAAGATTCTCCTATTTTCTTGAACGGTTCTTCATTTTTCAAAACTAGGGTTTCTGACCCATTTTTCAAAATGTTTTTTCTTCTGATTTTGGTATTAGTCTATGATTCTCACCATGTTTAATTGTTTGTTTAATCTTTCTCCTCTATCCGAGCTATTCTTTTTAAAACCCTAATTTTTCTAAGCTCTAATCCTAGGAATCTGAGTTTGTTTGATGATATGTTCTACTATGTTTACTGTATTCTCATGAATGTTCTGTGATTCCGTGATTTTACTCCATGTTTGCTTGTTAGGGTTTCTGGCTGCTATTATTCCTGCTTATTATGTGGTTCTACTCTATCCTTGTTCATCAATGTCTCTGAACCTTCACTTCCCCTGCCTGTATTATACCTATTCTATTATGCTCTATGTAAATCTCTAATTTCGTGTGATTTCACCCTATTTTGATTAATAGGGTTTCTGATTCTTGCCTGTTATGTGTTTATTCCGAGCAATTTGTGTTGATTCCCTTAATCAGTATTATTCCTATTTGAATCCCTAACTTCCTGTAATTGATACCTTTCCTTAATTTCTTGTGATGATTTCCTTACTGATTTTTCGACCCCTAAGGTATTTTCTTTTCTTATTTTTGGTCGACTATGTTGTCAATCAATTCTTGAATACTTTCCTTAATTAGATTTTCTGAACCTATACTAATTACTTATTCTATACTTACTATGCTGAAATTGTTTCCTTGTGTGATATATTCCAGTCATATATGGTACCTTTCTTCATTTATTATGTTCCTACTGCCGTTTGAATTTAACTTATTCAATTAAGGGAGTATCTATGTTGATTTAATACTAATTGATACCTAGTTCCTTAATTACTGCTTGACTTTGATTCTTACCTTATTATTCTACCTAGTTTCAAGCTATATATACATGCTCTCTCATTAACAGACACACGCACATATACATTGTTCAACTCTCTCTTACACACACATATACTCTCTATTGTTATCCGCTTGATCACCTGCTACTTCCAATCGGCTGCAAGCCAAGACTGGTGATTATATCTGCTTATTCCTCATTCTGTATTTGCTATCTTCAACTGGTATGTTTTCACTTTAGGTTTAAAGTTTCAAAACAATATGTATCTTTGGGTATTTCGATTCATCTTGTTTCTAATCTTCTTTTACTTATGGCTTTGTTGTTCTACTTGCAACTAGTTTGTATGCTTGTTGTTTACCTTTTCCCTTTTAACTTCAGCATGTTAGTTCCCCTTGCATGCTTCACATGATCCTGCTATGTTTTCTTTATGCTACAACATGCACTGCATGTTACTTAGACTATATACCGTATCTGGAGCTTTTCCCTGAACCTATGTATAACTATGTATACTGTCCTCTCCCCAGTACCCCCTCAATCTGATTTTGTTTAATTTTTTTGACAAACTGTGTATGTGACTGCTTAAGTTCTATACCAGTCTGTGATACTCTAGTACTTCTCTAATGTTAACTTGTATCCCAATCTGTTTCTATGTGTCCCCAATCCCTGCTTCCTTGTTTGTATTATCTCTATGCACTATGTGATGCTTGGTGTTGGTTGATTATTCTGAAACTATTTTCCTAAGCTGTCACGACCCAAAACCTGGTTCAGGTCGTGATGGAACCTAACGGCGAGGTTAGGCAAGCCAACATATAAATCCCCAGGAGTTACTACCCGAGAACTCGATATTCCAGTTATTTACGATTTATAACAAATATAATGCGTAATATAGCAGCCATATGAGGAAGGGCCGTAGATACAAGCTTAACCACAGCTAGGCCAAAAATATACAAACCCGAAACCCAACATAACTACAACAAGTGTGTGCCAGGACTAGTGTCACAGTGTCAACGGGCGGCTACATAGATACAGCAACTGTAATATATATATACAAAAATACAAGCCGCAGTCTGGAACAAAAGACTGAGCAAAATGAAACTGGAAAGCTCCAGAGGTGCTGTCAGGATGACGCCAAGAAGACAGCTCACCGTATGGAGCGACACCACGATCAGTATCTTCCAGCGGACGGACGACCAGACGGACCAGCCTCAACACCTGCACANGAAAGTGCAGCATGAGTACATATAAACAAATATGTACCCAGTGAGTATCCCGTCTAAACTCGTAAAGAGTAGTGACGAGAGGTAGAATATATACTCACTAAGGTCCGGTACATAATAAAATAAGGTACATACTGAGCAATAAATCATGTGAGAAAATACATCAAGTATAAGGACATGTAATCAACAAACAGGTAACTAATCTCAAACATAACCTTTCTTTGTAAGCTGATCATATGTATCGCTTGTTTTCTTTATCATTATCTGAAATTGTCTTATCTTATTATCTCAATTATTCACTTTCCAGTACTCAGTATCCTTTCTCAACTCACCATCGCACGATCCCAACTCAATGCAAATGCTTATGTATATATATATATAT
>ML259510.1:2862-74138 GCA_005239495.1 Nicotiana undulata | reverse complement strand
AGCCTCTAAGAGTACAATGGAGTTATACAATACTTGCCGGTAACAAGGCTCCGGCTATACCTTACACAAGTACCAAAGTAAGAATCCGGGAGGAAAGATGGCATGAGCCACACTGGGCCCCGAGAGAAGAGGGGCTCACCAAAACCGCTGATAGGACGAGGGGGAGGCACTACTGTCAGTGTGCTGAAGTACCTGCTATAGAACCACCTACAATCATCACAAGAATGTAGCGCCCCCGGCAAAAGGGACGTCAGTACATTTGAATTGTACTGGTATGCATGAACAAAGTTTACTCTAAGTAAACTCAATAATGCACCGGCAAGAGACAGACAGAGAGTCACACAATTACTGCACAAGACATAGAAAGATATACAATGGAAGTTCCACAATTTTCACTTTATCAAAATCACAATTTCAATTCCATCCTTGTCCCTCCTCACATCTCACCCTTATTTCTCCTGTTGCGGCGTGCAACCCGATCCCACCTGACAATTGTTGCGGCGCGCAACCCGATCCCACCTGACAATTATAATCACACCCTTATCACTTCTTACATATCACCCTTATCTCCCCTGTTACGGCGCGCAACCCGATCCCACCTGACAATTTCAATCACACCAACGATGATAAATCACAGTTCAATCACAGAAAGTTTCAGCAATAAGAATACAACTTCTTTACACGGCCTTTAGCATATACATTCATACTCTTGGATTCATTATCCTTTTAGCACCATTTTTCATAACGTGGTAGTATGGTGGTCAAATAAAGACATACAAGTGTTACACTTCATATATCAACATAATTCGCACAACCAGTTGCACATATTTATAACAATGCACGTACGGTATGCTCGAACACCACAAGTGATTTTACAAAGATTAAAGTTAGCCATACATACCAGAAGTCGAGTTTCCCTTTTCAACTTTAACCCACAACCACCGAACCTACTAGTACCGTCAATCTAGTTCACAATTAGACATATTCAACTCAGAATTTGAAGTCATGCATGCAATTCGGACTCTCTCAAGCATTTTGTCAAGCACTATGTGAACCCATTAGATTACCAACCCTATCTTTGTGAAGTTTTCCCCAACCCACTCCCTCTTACCAGATTAGTACCATCATTAAACATGCATGCAAGGTCTTAGCTAATATTTCTAAGAATCAATCCAGGCCAACCTTCCCTTTGTTTAAAAATCAGAAAATTAATGAAAAGAAAGAAAAGGGGTTGGGAACCCTTACCTGCTAGAATGGGGAAGAAGGGGATTACTCGAATTGTTAGGCCTGAGAGACCTTGAAATTCACTTTGATGGAAGGATCACTTACTTTCTCAAGAACTCTCATTTCCTTCTCTCTATTTGTTTAGAAAACTTGTTAAAATGAAAGGGGGCAGGGGTTAAATGAAACTGGGGTCGGGTATAACAATTTAGAAAATTAAAAGACCGTGTCGAATATGCGGTCAGGATCGCATTCCTGACATGCGGTCCGCATATTGGACCGTAGAATGGCCCCCAGGTGGGCCAAATTTTGATAACACTCTGCCCGGGTATGCGACCACTTAGCGGTCCGCATACACATTATGCTATCGCAATATGCGTCGCATAACACCCCTTCAATTAGGCAGCGATCTACCCGTGTATGCGACCACTATGCGATCCGCATACACGTTATGCAATCGCATAGTGCGTCGCATAACCCCCAATTTCTGGAAAATTAAGCCCTTTCAAATCTGGGGTATTTTTACAAAAATTAAGGTCTGTTTAAGAATTTCCACAGAGTTAACCACTCGGGGACTTATTCGGGCATTGTTTTAAGCAAAATTGTTTTTTACGGGTCTTTACAGTAGTTTCGTGTCTCGCTGCATAATCTGCCTCTAAACGTGCCATCTTTGCAAGAACAGAAGCATCTGACCCGATTTCAAGAGCCTGCCCCACAAGTTCTTCGAGTTATTCCACTCTTTGGCGCAGTTCAGCATTTGTGCCACCAGCCATGCCTTCGAACAACCCCACGTAAATTGCCACTGGTCGTCTTTCCACCGCCATGAACTTGACTTGCTCTGATACCAGTTGTCACAGGGGTGATTTTAGTCAGTCCAAACCACACCCGTGCGGCAGTCAAGTTGTGCGCTTGACTCAGCCTTTCCCACGTTTAGCCAATTTTCAACAAGTTTGGCCTTGACGAATTTTAGGCAGCAAAACAATAAGGAACACAACCAAATACGGTAAAAACCAACCTTTGAATTAATTTCAAAACAATACAAAGGACACCCTCACTTGCTATGATCACAAGTCGATCACAGCCCACTCTTGACGAAGAACACAAGTCGTTCTTAGCCAATACTAAGACCTGCCCAAGCCTAGCCTTAGTCCCTTTTGAAACACCTTGAAACCCTCACATTTTACTCTTGTTTCCCACTTGTAATTTCACACGAAATTAATCACTTCCTTCTACCTAAGTCCATAAGGCCCTATTTATAGAACATAGGCAGCCCTTAGACTTGGCAGCACATTGACACTTGTCGTCGATAGCTTTTGCCACTTGGCGAACTAAGTTTAAAATATGTTCCTAACTTGTAGTTGACATCCCCAACTACTTAGGCCATTATACACGAAATAGGGTCATGGATACAAGCATAATCAGTTCATGGGAGATCATGGGGACAAGGAGTTAGGAAATGTAACCGCCAACTACTTTGGCATGTGCCTTGCATGTGCCTTTGACTTGGTCAGCCATGCTCCACGCCCAAGCTTGCTTTGTGCCAAGATTTAGCTCATCTTTGACATTGTTCCGCACCAATGTCTCACCCGCATTCCACCACCATGACTTTGTCGCACACGTCTGACGCCGCTGCCGCCCGCACACTGCCTTGGCCTAGTTTCCTGCCTTGCCCATGTCACTGTTCATTTCCCTCGTGCCATTGCTTGTATTTTCATTCACATAGCCTTGCCTTGGCTATTGAAAGCCTTTGCCATTAACCCTCACGTCCGCCTTGCATTAGCTTATCCCGCACCCAGCTTCCACAACCCATAGTGCCATTGCCACTGATTTTGGCGCGCATGCCGTGCCATGCCGCCCTAACATTGCCCACACTGTTTTGTCAAGCCCATTCCAAGTGTGTCTTGCCCATGCCAAGACCTTGGCCAATACTTTCCCACAACAGCCCTCATGTCAATGTATTGTCCATCGCCCGCATGATCGTTTGGCCCGCGCATAGGCCAATGACAAGGCCATCACACCCAATCCTTGCCACAGCCGCGCCAACGCCCGATGTCAAAGAATTGGGTCCTAACAAACACCACCATCATTCTCAACAACAACCAACACTCATCCACCTTAACTACCACAACTAACTACCCAATCACCATTAATAATATAGCTGGCATTGCCCATCATTATAAACTACTACCACCCACCACTATCTTCCTCAGTCATAACTACCCGCACCATCACCCCCCATTATTAATTATCACCACGTCCACCACCACCATTCTCAGTCATAATAGCTACCATTATCAATCACCACTAGCTACTACCATAAACTACCACCATCAACCAAATCTACCACCAACCACCCTTTTTAGTCGGCATTCACAAGCACTAGCGTTAGCCATCACCACCAGCAACTATCATATTTTAAAAAAACTATGTATTTTATTCATGGAATATTAGATTAATTAGTATGTTATTTGAGTTTTATGTTTATTAAATTCAAATAAACATTAATTTTATACATTTAAATGTTAAAAATCAAACAGTCTAAATCATTTAGTATTAAGATCTTAATACACATCTTAACATTCAGATGTGTATTCAGATTCAGATGTTTTAATCTTAATACACATCTTTATATCCAGACGTGCATTCATATTCAGACGTCTTAATCTTAAAAAAAACAAATGAGGCCTGAGAATGCAATCACCCCAAAATAAAATAGGTAAAGAAGATTGAAAGACCAATGCCCTTGCAGTTTCAAGGAGATGCCTATTCTTCCTTTCCACAACACCATTTTTGTTGAGGTGTGTGTGTGTGGGAAGGAAGTTTGATGAATAATACCTTTTTCTGAAATTTTTTTAGAACCAGTAGAACTAGAGCCCAACTCTAGGGCATTATCACTCCTCATAGTTTTGATTGTGGTATTAAATGAGTATCAACCATAGCAATGAAAGTTTTTAGCATATCAAAAGCATTGCTCTTAGCCCCCAGAAGGTAAGTCCAAGTAGCTCTAGAGTAGTCATCTACAATAGTAAGGAAGTATCTTGCACCAGTAGTAATGGGAGGAGGGTAGGGTCCCTAGGTATCAATGTGAATGATTTGGAATGATACAGTAGAATGAGTAATACTATCATGGTTTGTCTAGCTAAGTGGCATATAGAACATGGAAAGGCTTGTTTGGAAGAAAGAGAAGTGCTAAGAACAGATATATGTTTCAATCTAGAAAAAGGAATATGACCAAGTCAAAAATGCCAAATCACATCTATTTTATTCAAATTTGCATGAGCAGAATTACAATGGGGAACAGTGGAAGGGATAATAGCAGACTCATGCTTATTAACATTATCATAAACAATAACATTAGATATGGAACTAGCAGGATAAGCAACTAAAGTACTAGAAGAACATGAAGAAGAAGAAGAAGTAGGAGGAGGAATCTCTAGTTTTTATAAACCATGGTCCAATATACCAAGCACCGGAGGCTTCTTCAGTGAAGGGCCCCTGAAATAACACAAAGTGCTAGAGGATTGAGCTACGCCATCAAATTGTGAAACCAACTGGTAAACATAGATGAGGTTGTATTGGAAGGTAGGGACATAAAGCACATTGTGCAAGGTAAAGTTAGGAAACAAAGTTAAACAACCACAATTGGTGACTTTAACCTTATAACCATTAGCTAAAGAAACAAGACATGGAATAGAGAGAGGTTGAATATTAAAAAGAAGTGACTTCTGAGAAGTCATATGATCAGAAGCTCCAGAATCTACAGTCCAAACAAAAATGTCTACTTGTGAAAACAAATAGGGTTTAAGTAAAACACTGTGTGTGGCTTCTATACTTGCAAAGTGAGCAGAAGCCATAAGAGACTGAGAAGAATCGGGATTGAGATCGGAATGTTGGAGAAGCTACATCAGTTGAACATACTGGTGCTGAGTGATGCCAGGAATCCCAGAAGTATGTTCAAAAGGTGTAGCCTGAGCACGAGAGAGGTCTAACCCAAAAGTTAATAATTGTGAACCAGAAGAATCAGACGCTATATTAGCTGCAGCCTTGCGAGGACCACCACCCTTGGTGAACTTGAAATTTTAAGGAAAACCATGAAGCTTGAAACACTTTTCAATGTTATGTCTAGGTTTCTTGCAATACTTGCAAGTGACAACAAATTTATGAGACTCAAAGGCTACCTTGGCAGGGTATAATTGTTTGGAACTAGGAAAGAAGCAGAGTCTGAAGAGAATTTAGAAGTTACAGACACTTGTCTTTGTTTCTCATCACTTAGGAGAATACTTTAAATAGTATCCATTGAGGGAAGGGGCTCTATCACGAGAATATTTCTCCTGACTTGGACATAGACTTCATTGAGACCCATAAGAAATTGATACACTCGTTGTTGTTCTTCAGACTTAGCATCCCCACCACAAGTACATCCATTTGGGGAGTTCACATTGATTGAAGCCAACTCAACCCAGAGTTTCTTAATCTTGTTGAAGTAAGAGGCTATATCAAGTTCACCTTGTAAAACATGTGCCAACCCCTTTTTTAATTAAAAGACCTTAGGCCTATTAGCTTGCCCATATCTAGCTTCTAATTCCCTCCAGATGTCTTTTGAACACTCAGAATAGACAACGGTTTGGTGAATCTCTCTAGTCACAAAATTAGCAAGCCATGCAACAACAAGATCATTGCATCGTTGTCATTGACGAAGTAAAGGGGAACCCTCAGGTGTCTTTTCATAAGTTCCATGGATGAAATCAAGTTTGTTCCTAAAAGATAAAACAACTAATATGGATCTACGCCAACTTCCATATGATGACCCATCAAAACAATCAGTAACTAGAGAAGACCCCAATAAATCTAATAGATGGACATATAAAGAATGGCAAAGGTGTGTGTAGTCATCACAATGAAAGGGAAGATGTGTACTTGCAACATTGTGGGTTAAGTTGTCACTGGTAGGTGGAGACGAATTAGTAGATGTAATATTCATGATTTCACGAAAGAAATCACAACAGCAAATCAATTTTATCACAACCAGCAGAGTGACACTACGCAAAAAATGAAGCAGAAAGTAATTGTAGGGATCCACATCACAACCGGAGTTATACGGCCTTCAAAGGAAGAGAGTCGTGAAGTACAGTACCAACTTCACCAACAGGAAACCCTAGATCCACGAGGAACTTGTAAAAGTGCCAAAATTTCACAGCAATCACCGGAAGAAACACGAAATGATTATCCTCAACAAAATTATGCAGAAAGTACACCAAAAAATCAAAATTTGTCGGAACTGACGAGCCGTGCCGGAAGATTACGACTCCGGTGAAATTGAATGGGGGTAACATCGGAGGATAGAGCAAATCTCATTCTATGATATCTCTTGCTCTGATAACATATTGATTGCAGAAAATCGGAGTGAATTTGTACAGAATTGTTCTAGGGTTTGATTAGAGATTGAGAGAGAAGAGAGAAACTTTTATTGATATTTTCGGATGAATCTTTCATCTGTTATAAAAAATAGAAGTACTTAGAATTATAAAGTGAAATACAAGACCAAAGAAAAATGTGGGCTTTCAACCCATGTACAAATAATTATATTGGGCCAATTAATGAAAGTGGGCCTTAATCTGGACTCTTCTCAATAACTCCAACACATTTGTGTTCGAATAATTATGCATATTCGATTTTTGAGTATGGGTTATTAAAAGGAAAAATTGAACCGACTTTTGATAGCTTTACAAGACTATCCTAGTTTCATTAATTTCATCTTGTTTATTTTTAACTTTAGCCCTAAAGCTTTGCAAGCTCTTCTTTTACCTTTTGGACTTATCAGTGGCGGATTTAGGATTTGAAATTTACGGATTATAAGTTTTCAAATGACGGAATCAAGTGTTGGTAACTAGGTTTTGAATTTAAAATTTACATATATTTAGTGAACTTTTTAATACAAATAAGGATCAACTGAAAAACCCGTACCTTATCTTCTAGGCTCTAGCCCTGCCCTTGGCACATATTTTATACATCTCAAATCATGGATTTGTATATTTCTTTTAATTAATGAATCTCTTATATTCTTCCCTTTTAATGAATTAATTCTTCTAGTTTATTTTTCATTCTACGAGAGCAGAATTGTCCCGTCCTCAAAATAATTAAATGTAATGACTCAGGTAGTCATTTTGACATCTAAAGTTTTATTTCTATATTTGATACTTTTTGTAAGTTTATTTAGTGTGTTATGACTTATGGGAATGGATGATTTAATTCCCTAGGGGTTCGGGAGTGATTTGGAATAATTAGTTCCTAACTTGAAGCTTAGAGTTTGAGAGTCGACCAAAGTCAACTTTTTGAGTAAATGACTCTGGAATGATGTTTTGAAGGTTTCATTAGGTTGTGTGATGATTTTGAACTTTTTTACGTATGTTTAGTTCGGGCCTCCGGTGTCCCGTGGTTGATTCGGTGATTCTAGTCGAAAGTTGGAATTTTGACTTACAAGAATTTGAGATTTTTGGTTTGATGTGCGATTCTCAGTTTTAAGGTTGTTTTTAGTGTTTTGAGCTTTTGTATAGGTTTGAAATTTGGAGTGATTCGAACTATTTTGGTAGAGTTGGCAGATTTTTAGTGCCAATGTTGTCACAACCACAATCTCCCTCTGTAGGATGTCGTGATACCGCCTAGTGACTAAGACTAGGTAAGCCTAACATACGTGAAGAATTAACGGAAATAATAACAAAACTTCCAATTAAGCCAACAACTATCATAAGAAGGACTCCATAATATACTGGATATAACACCCAAAATCTTGTGAGATCGAGTCATAAGCTCTATACGAGTATACTGAAACATCCCTAATACATCAATATCTATAATAAGAATAAGCAATAGAAACTAAGATAGAGGGCGAATCCGAGGTCAGCGAACACCAGTAGTTATATCTTGAAATCTTCGATCCAGGCTCAACTCACGGATGCCTAGGATGGTATGAAGTACTTGGATCTACACAAAAAAATGCTTAGCGGATACCAGTTAGGCAACTCAAGGTAGAGCTGCATACCGTTTGTAGGCTTTAGAGTCATCTTCCCATTTCTTCTTAATTGTTTCCTTTTACCATACATTATTGTATTTCATTCAAGATAATGTATTCTGTGAACTCTAGTAGCTCATGTACTCGTGACTCAATATCTTAGGATGGTTCATCGCTAGTGTTGATCTTTAGACTTATTATATGCTTTTGAGTTATTGTTACTCTATATTACCATATATTGTTGATCGTTAGTTTCTTTTCTTTCGTATTTATCGTTATGCATTGGCTTGCCTAGCAAGCGGTGTTAGGCGACATCACGACCCCCTAGGTTGGGATTTTGGGTTGTGACAGGCAAGCCGATGTACTCATCAAAAAGCTCATTTTTTTTTAAACTGAACAATCACCAACAACCAGTGCTCAAAGTTCAAGCTCTAAAAACAGTCCATCAACTATATTATTTGCAAGTATGCCACACACTGTGAGTCTCCGGAAATAGATTTGTATGCTGATTTCAGGGATGTAGTTGGAGAAAACAGTCCATCAACTATATTATCTACAAGTATGTCACACATTGTGAGTCTCCGAAAATAGATTTGTATATTGATTTCAGTGATTAGCAGCTTTCTCCAACTACATCACCACCATCTCCAGATAATTCACTTCACATGATCACAAGAAAAAAAACTCTAGAATTCTTAACACATTTGGCTACTGCTTATTCTATCACTAATAAACCTAGTAACCTTAAGGAAGATCCATCCGAACCTCATTGGATGCAAGCTGTGAGAAATACAGGCCCTATATCAAAACGAAACCTGGAAACTTGTACCCTAGAAGCCTCACATGAATGTAGTTAGATCAAGGTAGGTGCTCAATACGAAATTTAAGGCGGATGGAACAATCAACGGACATAAAGCTCATTTGGTAGAGATAGGGATGGCAAATGGGGCGGTGCGGGTGCGGGGCGGGGCGGGTTTAAGGCTATGCGGGGCATAGTGGGTTTAAAGCTACGCGGTGCATGGCAGGTTGAAAATGTTTTTTAAAAGGCAAATGTTGTGCGGGGCGATTGCGGGTCTATGCGGGTTTTCGCGGGTTTGCACAAGTTTACTGGATTTTTTCATCTGAACTCACACATATACACATACATGCTCTCACCGAACACGACTTGGATTATTGGTTTCTTCTCTGTAAATAATGGAATGATATAAACAATGGTCCTATTTTTTGACTATTCCAAACATAATCATCACCGTCACAACCCAGCAAATATCTTCATCAACCTCTCACTTTCACTGCAAATATCATAAGTTTACTGCAAAAATCCAGTAAACTATGCGAGTTTTTGCACGTTTACACTTTTAAATAATGGTAGCCAACCAGAATTGTGTAACGTTCAAGTTTTTTCATTTTAAGCATTCCAGTTATTAATTGCAAAATCCTCAAATCCAATCGAACAATTCAATTGGTTGATGGAATTGAAAATCCAATAATAAAATTAATTAAAATAAACTAGCAAAAAAAAAAAATCGGTGCGGTGCGGGGCAAGTGGGCGCGGGTGTAGGTGTGGGTGGGTGGATGCGGGTGCAAATGTTATGCAGGACAGGGCGGGTTGAAATATTTGTGGATTTATGCGGGTTTGCCCCGCAACCGCACCACATCGCACTGTTTTCCATCCCTAGGTAGAGAAAGGATATAATCAAATTAAGGGTCTATACTTTGAAGGTATATTTAGTCCGGTAGTAAAGGCAACTATAATTCATACAATCCTAACTCTAGCCACAGTCCGAAAATGGCGTCTTCGCCAACTCGATGTAAAAAACACTTTCCTCCATGGACGACTCGAAGAGACAGTATATATGCAGCAAACTCTAAGATTTGAAGATTCTACTACACCAAATCATGTATGTCTTCTCCAGAAGTCCATTTACGTACTGAAGCAGGCACCAAAAGCTTTGTTTCAGAGATATAGTGAAGCTCTTTTTCATTTAGGCTTTCTAGGAAGTCATGCTGATTTCTCTTTGTTTGTTGTGATTTTATTATTGTATATTGATGATATCATAATAAATGAGAACAACATCACTCTCTTGTAGTTTCGTGTTCCTCAATTAAGTGTCCAGTTTGCTTTAAAGGATATAGGAAGCCTACAATTCTTCCTAGGTATTGAAGTAAAGGTAATTAGATAGACATAAAAAGTACTATTTAATCTTAGTTTTAGGATGGACTTTTTAAAGAAAACAAAAAAGCAATATATACAACAAAATGAGGAAAAGCAAGGTGCGAACTACCAATAAATGTTAATGGCAAAGTGTTAAAGACGTAGGAGGAGAAATATCCAGTTTGTATAAACCATGGTCCGATCTACCAAGCACCAGAGGCTTCAGTGAAGGCCCCTGAAATAACACAAAGTGCTAGAGAATTGAGTTATTCCATCAAATTGTGAAACCAAATGGTAAACATAGATGAGGTTGTATTGGAAGGTAGGGACGTAAAGAACATTGTGCAAGTTAAAGTTAGGAAACAAAGTTAAAGAACCACAATTGGTGACTTTAACCTTATAACCATTAGGTAAAGAAAAAAGACAGGGAATAGAGAGAGGTTGAATATTAAAAAGAAGTGACTTCTGAGAAGTCATATGATCAGAAGCTCTAGAATCTACAATCCAAATAGAACTATCTTCTTGTGGAAACAAACAAGGTTTAAGTAAAACAATGCATGTGGCTTCTCTACTTGCAAAGTGAGCAGAAGCCATAAGAGGCTGAGAGGAATCAGGATTGAGATGGGAATGTTGGAGAAGTTGCATCAGTTGAACATACTGGTGTTGAGTGATGCTAGGAATCCCAGAAGTATCTTTAGAAGGATTATTCAAAGCAGGAGAGCGGTCTAACCTAGAAGACACTAATTGTGACCCAAAAGAATCAGCTGCTACATTAGTTGCAACCTTGCAAGGAACACCACCCTTGGTGAACCTGAAATTTTATGGAAAACCATGAATCTTGAAAACTTCTCAATGTTATGTCCAGGTTTCTTGCAATACTTTCAAGTGACAACATATTTATGAGAATCAAAGGCTTCCTTGGCAGAGTATGACTGTTTGGAAACCCCAACATGGAAGGAAGCAGAGCCTGAAGAGAATTGAGAAGTTGCAGACACTTGTCTTTGTTTCTCATTACTTAGGAGAATACTGTAAACAATATCTGTATGGGTCAAAATCAGGTTGAGGATCAAGTCGTGCAGAAAAGGACGATGAGAGCAACTCGCAAATTATTATGAGTGGCGTGGTCGTGGTCGACCAGTTATCTCACGAGTCGAACGGCTCATCAACCGGCCGTGGTCGAGGTCGAGCAGTAGAACTAGAAGTAATGGCTAGTTTTATATTGGGATCCTCAGATGGACTATTCTACAGAATATTCTCTCTATTTGTACTTTTAGGGTTCTCTAGGAGTATTCGATATAAATATAAATAAAGAAGGGGAAAAGGCATGTAAGATTCCATATGATAAGGACACTTGTAAAAGGATAACTCTGAGAGAAAATACAAGGAACTACATTTAACAAAGATTCAACCTTTTTATGAATGATCTATTGTCATTTTCATCAGATCCAAGAGAGGTCATGATATTCTATCATACTCGTGTCATTCATCATTGTCATAGGAAGGAATCCTTCACCCTCTTTAATATTGGGTGAATCTTCCCCTCTATTTACATTTATTTCCATTTAATGTTATTTATTGATTACCCTCTCTACATATTATTACATCTGGTCACATTTATTGTCCGCATCTTCATCCAAGTTTACTATTATTTACGTTATTTGTCTCATATCTAAAATTATTAGCTCTAACTAGATTGACCCGCCTTAATAACTCATTAGTTAGTTTAATAATATATTTTTTGGTCAAAAGTTTTGGCACCGATTGTGGGGACTTCCTAGTCAAAGTCTTAGTTTTTTTTCTAGATCTGACAAAAAAAACACAAAATCTTGTCTTTTCTCGTGTGCAAAGTCTAACATGGCAGGTAATGGAGAGGAAAGAATGATAGCACTGGTCAGTCTTACTACCAACCTCCTAGACACCATCAATGAGGTCACTGGAATAAACGAGGAGAACGTGACACCAAATGCTTCCCCTAGATGAAGTGGTTCACCCCACCCTCATGGCAGCGTCACAACCTCACATGGAAAAGGGGCCTCTACGTCCACAACGGAGGAGGCACCACCAGTAGTGAAAAGTCTATTAGAAGTATGGTTAACGAGCACACTAACCAGTATACTCAACAAACCCGCCCAAAGGACGAGCAGGGATGACGCACGAGTTTACACTACACCAGCGGTTGATGAGCAGCACAACCCTCCTCCTATAACATGTTTCACTCACATCATTAATAATGCAGGTAATAACACCCTTACAGCAATTCTGAGGAAAATGGAGGATATGGAGAATGAGAACATAGTGCTCTGCGACCAAATAAAGGAACACCAACTAAAGGTAGACAAAATAGCGGGCACCCCAAAGCTTTTATCAAGTGGGACGCCGACCAGTTCGTGGAGAAACCGTACAGTGACGAGGCTGCACCACACACCATACCTAAAACATTCAAAATGCCGCCATATTTGAAGATATATTATGGTACGAAGGACCCTGAGGATCACGTGACCCACTATGCCTCTGCAGTGAAAGGCAACGACCTCGCCAAAGAACAAGTGTCATCCATATTGTTGAAAAAGTTTGGCGCAACCCTAACCGGGGGAGCGCTAACGTCGTACTCACAATTACCTGCGCGGTCCATAGAAAAATTAGAGGAAATGGCCAACAAGTTCGTTACCGCCCATGCCGGGGATAAGAAAGCAGAGGCAAGAGTAAACGACATATTCACTATTACACAGTCACCTGGTGGAGGACTCAGAGACCTCCTTGCCCGATTCAATCGTGTGAGAATGACTCTTTCAAATGTATCAGAGGGAATGGCGGTAGCAGCTTTCCAAAATGGGCTAATCAGGAGCGGTTCGCGGGTGACCAAAAAATTGTTAAGACGACTCATGAAATACTCTTTACCAGTTGGGACGAGATACATAATACCTACTGTGCCGAGGTAAGAGTTGACGAGGAAGATCTCAACGGACCAACCCAACGGTTGACCTTGGTCCAAATAGAGTCGAGGAAAGACCGCAGAAACGATAACAGAAGGGACCATACAGTTCTACGCCCCAACCGTGAAAGACACCAGCCATATGTCGAATTGTCATCATACCACCCCTTCGTCATGGCGACGGTCCATCCAGTCCACAAACAGAGACTCACCGAAAAGAAAGAGGTATACCTCCATTGCTATCTGCTCGCATTTTCTGTGTTTCTCATTCAGAAATAGTCTACGCCCTGGAGAAGCTCGGCCCAAAGGTGAAATGGCAACAAAAGATGAAGTCCGACCCAAACTCCAGAAAATCAAATGCCCTCTGCGAAATCCTTCAGGAACGAGGTCACAAGACTGAAGACTGCATCGGTTTAAGGAAAGAGGTCGTGAACATGCTCCACCAAGGGCATTTGAGAGAACTGATGAATGCCCGAGGAAGGGAAAAATTCCCTCGAGGACGTGAACGACATCAAGGTACGCCGAAGCCACCATTCCAAGCCCGCACCATCCAAATGATCATCGGAGGGGGCGACGACGTATCGATCAACAACGTGAAGTTCACAACCATCCATAAGTCGAAACGATCAATAAACCATGAAAAATATGATGACCTCGAAGAAAGTATCATCTTCGACGAGTCGGATATCCACGGTTTGACCTTTCCTCATTATGATGCTCTTGTTATTACTTTACACAACCGATGTAAAATGCATTATGGCGTGCATTATCCACCCTCGAGTTCTGACACAAATGAGGCTCGAAGATAGGATAGTGTCATGTTGCATCACACTGACAGGTTTTAACAATGCAATTGAGCATACGTGCAGAGAAATCATGCTGCCCGTCCTGGACGGTAGTATCACTTTGGAAACTATGTTCCATATTATGGATCAAGACATGGCGTCCAACGCCATCATAGGACGGCCTTGGATACACGCCATGAGGGCCATCCCCTCCAGCTTATATCAGGTCATCAAGTTTCCCACCCCTTGGGGAGTATTCAGCATCCGTGGCGAGCAACGTACGGCTCAAGAATGCTACCGCATCGCCCAAGAATGCATATACATTTAACAATTGAAGGCAAAGGTGCATAAGCATAGCAATTAACGAGGTCGAAGTCGGATGTCAACAAAGGAAAGATGTCATCAAGGCTATGTCAGGCATCTCGAAGGAGATAGCAACACATAAATTGAATGTCGACCCATTCTACCCCCTAGTGCGGTAGGTTAGAAGAAAATTCAATGCCGCAATAAATGATGTTGTCTGCGAAGAGGTGGAAAAGTTGCTTGAATATGGATTTATCAGAGAGTCAAAATATCCCTAATGGGTCTCCATGTAAAGACCCGTAAAATTCTTAATTAAAAACGATGCCCGGATAGGTCCCCATGTTGTTATAACTGTAGAAATTCTTAAAACGGACCATTTTGGAGTAAAAAGTACCCCAGGACTTAAAAGATATAATTTTCCAGATTTGCGCAGATTTGCGATCCACTATGTGATCGCAGATTAGGTATGCGGACCGCATAGTGGTCGCATACTTGGACAGTTTGTTGTCCATTTTGAGGGCAGCTACGCGGCCCATAATGCGATCGTATTTCATGAATGCGGGCCGCATAGTTGTCGCATTTCGCGAAGTGAGTTATGCGGCACACTATGCGATCACATAACAGGTATGCAGACCGCATAGTTTCCGCATACCTGGACAGTCTACTTCTTTTTTTGGCCCAGCCGAGGGCCACTTATGCGACAGGTATGCGGACCGCATAACAGGAATGCGATTGCATTCCTGACCACATACCTGCACCGGGGCTTCTAATTTCTAATTTTAAAACCCGACTCCCAGCCTAATAAAATACCCATCCCCCTTCATTTTAACGACTATCTGATTAGAATAGAGAGAAGTGAGAGTGGGTCCTAGTGAGAGAAAGTCACCATCTTCACCAAATTGATCCTTCATCCCTACGCAGGCCTGGAATTAATCGAGTAGTCGTCATCTTCTTCACCATAAGAGGTAAGTTTCCACCCCTATTTCCCTTAACTCTCAGATTCTAGTTAAAATGGAACACACATAGGTTGGTTCTTGAAGACGAGAGTTTAAGACCTTGCATGCATGTAATTAATTTACCCATATTCTAGTAAATGGAAGTAGGTTAGAGTAATCTTCCACTAAAAAGGGGTTATGAAATCTAAGGGAACACATAGCGTTTGATGAAATGCCCAAATGAGTTCAAGTCATGTTCATGAGTCCTAATTCTAAGTTCAAATGTGTCATATTGTAAATTAGATTGGAGGTGATAGGAGGTCCGGTGATTGAGATAGAAACAAAAAGGGAAATTCCAATTCGAGGTATGTATGGCTAACTCTAAACTTTGTAGGATAATCCCGTTGTATTCACTTTCTAGGTACGATTCTCTTGTTGATTTTCTATGGAATTTATGTGTCCTATGTGCCTAATTGAGAAATTCTTGCCTCTATATCGTTCCATGCTACTACCATGTTGTTACGCTATTGGAATGTATAAATTGTGATCACCATGTTCTCTCTTTTACTATGTGTGTTATTCTATTTGGTGATGGGTGTGGTTAATGTGAAAGGTTGAATTGATATGAAATATGAATAAAGGGATTGTAATGAGTTGAAATACGAACCAAGAGGTTGAATTGATATGAAACATGAATCAATGGATTGGGTTGTTATGGAATATGAATTAAAGGATCGGATTGGCATGAAATATGAATCAAGAGATTCTAATGATATGAAAGATGAATCAAAGAACAATATGTGTTGGGGATCAAAAAGGTTAAAAATGATATAAATGATCTAAAATATCCATGAATTGACTAGGAGAATGTCCTAGGGGTGAGATGGCCTATCCGATCGGGCTGGGATAGGACTCCATGCCATACACATGGATGACTGGATATTGTGATATGATGATGATTATTGTCCTCACTGTTTCAGTTGAGATGGCCTAGCCGATCGGGCAGAGATCGGACTCCGTGTGCAATGCACATGCCACGGTGTTAGCCTAGCCAATTCGGGCAGAGATCAGACTCCGTGTGAACAAGCCACTCCGTGTGAACAAGCCACGGTGGTGATATGAGATGTGATGAAACTCGAACCTCGCCTAGGATGGCTTAGCCGTCGGGCAGAGATCGGACTCCGTGTGACAACGACACGGTGGATCAGTAATAATAATAACAAGATCAAACTTAAAAGAATACTAACCAAAAGATGGAAAAATGGGATGAGGGATGTGGAAATTCTTATTTGTGTTTTTCCCTTGCTTCGGTATATTGTTGTATGATGCCTCTATTTGTGTTTGATTTTTGATGTTTATCCTATTTAGAGTAGGTTTGTTCATACATACTAGTACTATTCAATGGTACTAACCTCCCTTTTGCCAGGGGCGCTACATCTTTTAAATCGATGTAGGTGGTTCCGTAGCAGGTAGCGCTGATCGCCGATAGTGGTGCCTTCTATTCATCCCTTCAGCAGTTTTGGTGAGCCCCATTTCCTCTCGGGGCCGTGTGTAGTCCATGTTATCCTCTTTGTATATGTTGTTTCTTTTAAGGTATAGTCAGGACCTTGTTGCCGGCAAGTCTATGTACTCTTCTCCGTACTCTTAGAGGCTTCGCAGACACTATGTGGGGTGTATATATATATATATATATATATATATATATATATATATATATATATATATATATATATATATATATCTTTTGGTAGTAGTTGTACTTACTCGTAGTCGTGGTCCCGTATCGGGGTTGTTGTATGTAGTGTGTATGTTTTTGGAAAGAACTGATGTTAAAGCTTTAAAAAAGGAAAATGGATTTTGTATTATGAATACACACTTTTGATTTTATCTTGCTATTTCATGTGAATAATGTATGCTATAATCACGGGGAAACGCGCCGGGTAGGAAAGGCAAATCAGGTTCGCTTGACCGGGCTCATTCGGTTGGGCGCCAGTCCCGTCCCTCGATTCTAGGCGTGACACTCCAACGTGGTCATGATAAAAAAGAAATACGGGAAATGGCGGATGTGCGTAGACTTCATAGATCTGAACAAAGCATGCCCGAAAGACTCATTCCCACTGCCCTATATTGACCATCTCATTGACGCAACGGCCGGGCATGAGCTATTAAGTTTCTTAGACGCCTATTCGGGTTACAACCAAATCCTCATGGAGGAACAAGACCAGGAAAAAACCACTTTCATCACCCACCAAGGACGTACTGCTACAAGATTATGTCATTCGGGTTGAAAAACACATGGGCGACATATCAGAGGCTGGTGACCAAAATGTTCAAAGATCAGCTCGGCAAAACCATGGAAGTATATATAGACGACATGCTGGTCATGTAGAAAAGAAAGGAAGACCACATCGACAACTTGAGGGAAGCCTTCGACATACTCAGGAAGTACGACATGAAATTAAACCCCGAGAAATGCGCCTTCGGCGTAACCTCGGGAAAGTTCCTTGGTTACCTAGTACCGCAACGAGGCATCGAGGTCAACCCCGATCAAATCAAGGCTATAGAGGGAATACTAGAGAACATGACTAGCAAGAAGCAGGTGTAGAAGCTGACTGGCCGTATAACCGCCCTGCCAAGATTCATCTCACGGTCTTGTGATAGGTGCCAAAAAATTTTCGGCGTACTTAAAAAAGACAATGGAATTCTGATTGCGTCGACGCCTTAAAGGAACTAAAGGCATGTATGTCTTCGCCCCCGCTGCTCGCTAAGGCGGAACCTGGAGAACGTCTCCTTATCTACTTGGCCGTGTCCGATGTTGCGGTAGGTGAAGTCCTAGTCTGAGAAAATAAAGGTACACAATCTCCAATTTAATATATTAGAAAAACTTTGGTTGACGCTGAAATGAGGTATACTCACCTCGAAAGCTGGCCCTAGCCTTGGTCTTAGCTTCACGGAAGCTTAGACTTTATTTCCAGTGCCACCCCATCTCTGTGGTCACGACCTTTCCTCTTAGGAGTATCCTGCACAAACCCGAGTTGTCGGGTAGGTTGGCCAAATGTGCCATAAAATTGAGCGAGCACAATATAACCTATCAGCCGCGAACAACGATAAAGTCGCAAGTACTTGCCGACTTCAATGCAAAAATAATGCCCGAAGTTGAAAGGGAAGACCCCAGTGCTTCCCCCTAAATACACGACCTATGGATTCTGTACACCGATTGTGCCTCTAACGCATCAGGATCCGGACTGGGACTTGTGCTCGAGGTCCCAACAGGCGAAATAATTCGCTAGTCCATACGGTACCCCGATATGACTAACTATGAGGTCGAGTACGAGGCAGTGATTGCAGGGTTAAAATTGGCACTAGAGTACGGGGCAGGACGGGTAGTCCTACGATGCGACTCACAACTCTTCGTCAAACAAGTCACGGGGACTTTCCAAATCAAGGAACAAAAGCTACAAAAATACCAGGTCGATATCTGCAAACTGTTACTCGAGTTTGACGAATGCCAACTCGACCAAGTACCTTGAACACAGAACATCGAAGTAGACGGCCTCGCCAAACTGGCGGCGGCCACTAAAAGCATAACTAGAGAAGGGAACGTGGTTACTCTCATCCACTTGTCAATCGACCAAATCGAGGTAAGCATCATTAACCAAACTAGGACTCGCGCAATCGTATTGTCGCATACCTGCAGGATGGGGTGCTTCCAAACGACAAAAGAAAAAGCCAAAATCATTCGAATGTAAGCAGCGAGGTATGACGTCATAAAAAACGACCTGTAAAAAATGATGGATGATAGCCCTCTGAAAAATGCTTATGACCGAACCAGACACGACGTGTCCTAGAAGAGGTCACCACGGGACTCACACCGACAATCGATCCCTAGTCATATGCCGCATCCGAGAAGGCTACTACTGGCCTACAATGAAAAAAGAAGCCGCTAACTTCGTTAAGAAATGTGAACCATGACAAAAATACGCCCCCATGATGCACCAAGTGGGTGAGCACCTCCCCTCGGTCACCTAGCCCTGAGCCTTCATCAAATGGCAAATGGATATCGTTGGCCCCCTCCCGGCAAGATGAGGTAATGTGCTATTTCTTTTAGTTTTAACTGACTATTTTTCTAAGTGGATGGAAGCAGGTGTGTTCGTTCAAATACGCGAGCAACAAGTGATCGCCTTTATATGGTGGAACATTGTATGCCACTTCGGCATCCGCAAAGTAATCAGTTGTAACAGTGGAACTCAATTCACGGGAAAGAAGGTTGTCGAGTTCTAAAAAAAATGGCACATCAAAAGAATACTCTCCACGCCATATCACCCTGCAGGCAAAAAACAAGTGTAATCCTCCAACAAGTCGATAATGAATATCATGAAGAAGAAGCTCGAGAATGCCAAGGGACTGTGGCCGGAGTTGCTGCCGGAAGTGCTATGGGAATACCGCATTACTCCAAAGATAAGCACAGGAGAAACACCGTACTCACTAGTCTATAGGACTGACGCAGTGATACTGATCGAGGTCAAAGAACCAAGTCTAAGGTATTCAAATGAGAGTGGGCCAAGCAACGATGAAAGTAGAAGGCAAGACCTCGACGAGGCCGAAGAACGAAGAGACATGGCCGACGTAAGAATGGTAACCCAAAAACAACAGGCAGAGCGGTACCATAACAAAAAAGCCAAGGTCAGACCGCTCAAAGTCGGGGACTATTACTCAAAGCCAAAACACAGGCGAGCAAGGATCCACGAGAAGGAAAACTGGGGACCAATTGGGATGGCCCGTACAAAATCACGGTAGCAGTAGCAAAGGGCCGTTCCAACTAGAAATAATGGAAGTTAAATTACTACCAAACAATTGGAATGTCACCCATCTCAAATACTTAAACTTATAAGGATAGATGTTCTCCGAGCCGTACTCTTTTTCCCTCACCTGAGTTTTTTCCCAATTGGGTTTTCTCGGAGAGGTTTTTAACGAGGCGATGGAGAGGGCATCTCGAAGTTAAGTACAATTTCATCGCTTGACCTCTCAAATACTTCTCTAGGTCGACCAATGAATGGACTAGATAGGGTGGGACTGGAACACCAGCCCGGAAAAAAAGAACATGTAAACTTCTCCAATTTATGTATATGCAAAGCAAAGTATGTAAACACACGATGTTCACTTGTCTCCACCAAGTTTAAGCACTACCCAATCTAGGAACTCACATTTGACCTCGTTCGAATTAAATACGAGTAATATTCGACCTCGCTCGAATAAACTCATATTCGACCTCACTCAAATTAAATACGAGTAACATTCAACCTCGCTTGAATCAACTCACATTCGACCTCGTTTGAATTAAAAACGAGTAACATTCGACCTCGCTCGAATCAACTCACATGCGACCTCATTCGAATTTGAATTAAAAATGAGTAGCATTCGACCTCGCTCGAATCAACTAACATTCGACCTCGCTCAAATCAACTCATATTCCACCTTGTTCGAATTAAAAATGAGTAACGTTCGACCTCACTTGAATCAACTCACATTTGACCTCGTTAGAATTAAAAACAAGTAACATTCGACCTCGCTCAAATCAATGCATATTCGACCTCGTTCAAATTAAATACGAGTAACATTCGACCTCGCTCGAATTACCACACATCGACCTCATTTTAATCAGTAAAGAATTATATTCAAGCTCGCTCGAATTTAACCTGTATTAAGTTTGATTTACAAGTTAACTTCATTTGAGTTAATTACGGCGACATAGGACTTCGCCCAGGTACAGTCAAATATATACTCGACCATGCTCGAGATAGCACACACCGACACAATTCTTCTATGGAAATCATTTGAAGAAAAACGTTTGAAGAAAAATAAAAGATCCAATAATGCACAGCAAAATGTTATGTTCATTCCATTCCAAAAAAAGGTAGTATCTTACAAAGGACCAGAACGCCCACACAAAAAAGAAGAAGACAAAAACTAAGTGCAAAGAACTACTCCACGCCGTCCCTACCTTCATCGCCATCGCCCTCTCCACCATCTGGGTACTCATCATCATACCAAGCATCCTACTCGATCCCGTCCAGTTCGTCCTTTCCATTATCCGCGCTCAGCGTAGCAGGGTCAAAACCACAGGCAACTCGAGCTTTACGTGCCTTAGTACGAGCACCCTCAAACTCAAGCTCCGTAACCCCCTTAGCCTCCATCAGATCCCTAAATATGCCCAACTGAGCCTCATCATGGATCCAATTTCCATACGAATCATGTGGCACGTCAGTAAAGGAGGAAGTGTGAGAGGAGGACGGTTGAGCCACCAGGTGCACCTTATCGGCCTCAAGAGCGGCGAACTTATCATTCAAATTAGAGATCTCCCCTTCAAGTCTTCCAATCCACTCATCGAGCCGGGCCTTCCTAAGTGCGGCCACCTCAGCCTCACTCGCCCGTTTAGATTGAAGGACAGGAATTACCCCCTCTATTTCCGTTGCTTTGGCCAGAGCCTCCTTCCCGGGTTCCTCGACCTTGCCTAATTACGTCGTCGCCACAACCAGCTCGCCGCTCAAGGAATTGAACTGGGTCAAACTTTGCTCAAGCTCAGCCCAAAGGGAAGCCAGTTGAGTTTGAAGATATGTGCATTCCGCTGCAACCCCCTGCTCACCTCGAACTCGTCCTCCTTGGCCTTAAGCGACCCCTCAATCTCGTTGCACATTTGAATAGTCCTCACAAGATCTTCGTCTTTTTGCTTCACCTCATCTCTAAGAGCCTGGAAGCTGCCATCCGTGCCGAGCAGAAGACATAGCGCCCGGTATTTGGAGCGGTACTCATGGTACCTAGACTCCATTATCTTGAATATAGCCCTTCTCCTCTCCTCTCGATGGGCACATTCGATCTCCAAGGTGAGGGTCTAGCAAAAAGGAAAACAAGAGAAAGGAGTTAGTGAAAACAAAGGATAAATAAGAGGCAAAGAACGACAACCAGAATAATTACCCGCAGAGCCATTCCTAATATGCCCAACGATAGGGCGTCGTCGTCCAACGTCTGCAACGTCCTCTCCTCGACACGAGAATACAACAGACCCAAATCAGGGACTACACTCTCCGCGCGCTTCAACAGAGCTAGGTCGAGGAGGATGATTATGCTACGGGTAGTCCCTTCCATCCTCACCTCCACCCAGGTAAATCCTTTGTTGTACATCCTAACCTCCTCGAGGTCGATGTCGGAACCAGATTCGTAACCATCTACGGCTACGTTCTTCCCCCTCACCTCGGTAGAAGAAGGGATTACTACATGCCCCCTAATCTCAGTGTCCAAGGACACGCCCGCCCTCGAACGTAGTCGTGGCCTGGTCGTGACCACCCACTGTTAACCCCTTAGTCTCCGCCACCTCGCCGCTAAATTCTATCCTCTGCCTCTATATCAACGGAGCTATTTCCTCTTTTCTTGACGATGACTCGTTTACCAAGTTCAAAACAGGAGAAGTGGAAATCCCCACAGATGGAGCTGTTGTACGGCGACTAAGTCTACATGGAGCCGGAATCGGGGAAGGAGCCACAGTCCGAGTAGGCTCGCCTACGGCTACAACGAGCAACGACCCTGTGGAAGCACCTGATTGGAGAAAGGCAGGGGTAGGGGATTTCTTATTTATTGAAGGCCTCCGACCTGATACCAAAGAAATTCAGTTCGAACAAAAGAACAGAAAAAAGGAAATTATGATTAATGGAGAATCAACAAAGGCCAAATCGAAGACTCACCAGTTTCAGAATGCCTGCGACCAAATTTCTTGTCCAATAATGACCACTCGTGAAACCCCACCATGCAGGGCAAAATCTGGCTCACCTAGTCTCGAATGTCGGCGACCAATGTAGAAGGCTCCCTTTCGGCTGCACAAAAAGAAGAAGAAGATCAGTAAGGTCGTCGACCAAACAAAACAAAATGAGATAAGAGATAGGCTGAAAGAGGTACTTACGAGCAAAGTTCCACACTTTGGGGAATCCACTAGGATTCACCACCATGTGCTCAGTTTTGACGTAAAAGATGTGAAAATTGAAACGACAGTTGGCTCTATCGCCCATCTTCATTGCAAATCCTTTGGTCCCACGATAGCGAAGATGCAACATCGTACCTCTGAGGAAGTTCGAGGCGAAGAGGTGTAGCAGGTGACGAATTAAAACTCCACGGTTGGCCAGCTCAGCATATTTCATTAGCATCAGAAAAAGTTTGTAGATGTACGGAGAGAGATGGGCTGGGCAGACCTGGTAATATCGGCAGAATTCCTCTGCCAGTTGTCACGACCCAAAATCCATTAGGTCGTGATGGCGCCGGACACCACTGTCAGGCGAGCCAATCATTAAATGGTTAAGTTAAATTTCCTGTTTTAACATTTTTGAAATCATTACCTTTCACTTTATTACATAATAACTGAATAAAATCCGCTAAGTAAATACGATAGTCTAATGTTCCATTTTAATAAAATACATCCCAAACACCTCCCAGAACCCGGTGTCACAAGTACATGAGCAAAATTTTAAGAATTAAACAGATACTACAATGCTTGTCCGAAATACAGCTAGACAAGGAATTTAAAATTAAAATAAATACATCTGAGGGAGACACTGTCAGCTGCGGATCGCCTCAGGATGATGCAGCTCGCCTAAGTCTCCAAGTTGACCACATCGATGTGAAAGTACTTGTGCAATAAAAATGCACAGCAAGTGTAGCATGAGTACGAAAACAACGTGTACTCAGTAAGTATCCCGCCTAACCTCAGAGAGGTAGTGACGAGAGGTCGAATTAGACACTTGCTAGAAGTCAATTTAGTATAATCAAGTGAGACACTAAGCGGGAATATCATAGGCAATTTAATAAAATCAGGGATAAGTAATATCAACTTCTTTCACATTTAACACTTTAAATCTTTATCATTTCAGTTGGCAATTTAAAACTTCATAGGCCAATAAACAGGTAATAATTACAGAAAATACGCAACAATTATCATTCGCAAGAAATGCCGAGGTCGAACGACCCAAACCAACAATAATGAAATGTGCACTGTCGAAGGGTCAAACGGCTCGAACCATAGATGCATCTATCAACCCCGCTCGCGAATCGATCATGCGACACGGTCATACATATATAACAAGGTCATCCTGCTCGCGAATCATACATGCGACTCAGGCACCCATACTTACGCATATTCACACGAATAAACCACATTTTTATTAGGAAAATTAGCTATTCAATGAAGTGATAGAATTCTCCTTTTAATGAACATGAAAATAGTATTTAAAGCCTTTCTGGGTATTTACTTGCCAATTTCGGCAAGGTTTCAAACGTTATAGATTTACCTGAAACACAATTATCCAAGGAAGAATCAATTCTTCTTCTAGATGATTAAGAAAAATAGACTCTATCCTTCTTAGAGATTTAATTACTAATTGACAGCATCACATGATATTTTATTGACAAGGTCACAAGTACAACAAGTAAAGCATGCTAGTGGGTCCTAGACTACCCGTACATAGCATATTAGTAGCTACGCACGGACTCCCGTCACCTCGTGCGTACGTAGCCCCCGCAAATAGTAGCACATAATTAATTAGTTCACCTATGGGGACAATTTCTCCCTCACAAAGTTAGAAAGGAGACTTACCTCGCTCCGAAATTCTATAACCGGCTTCCAAGCCCTTCCGATGACTCAAATCGTTGCACAACGCTCCGAAACTATCCAAATAATGGCAAACTAATGAAAATATACTCTAATACTTGTTAACAATTCAAGTTATATAAATTCTCAACTCCGCTCGAAGAATTGACCAAAATGCCCTCAGGCCCACATGCCCGGATTCTGAAATTTCTCGAAGATAAACTCTACCCATGGCCTTACTAACTCAAATATATAATTTACTCTAATTTTCATGCTCGAATCACGGTCAAAATTCAAAACTACCAATTCTAGGTTTTCTACCAAAATCCCAAGTTTTCACTAATTTTCCATGAATTTACATGTTAAAAAAAAAAATATATATATATATATATATAATCCAAGTATTTAACTTGAAATAGGTGGGAATCACTTACCTTGACATAGATGATGAAGATTGAGCTCCAAAATCGCCCCTAGGTCGTCTCCCATGGAGGAAATGAGATGAAATTAGCCTAACCCATTTTTTGCAAACTTAAACACTGCCAGGCAAGTCTTCTTTGCATTCGCGGGCCTACCCTCGTGTTCGCGAATAACAAAAATCTCGGAAGGCAAATTCCAAAAGCTTCTCAGACATCCTCTAGTAGAAGGGTCATAACGTTTTCCACAAAACTTCAAATACAAATGGTTTAATGTTCTGAAATTTAGACTCCAATATCTACAACTTTCATGTTTTGGTCATCTCCCAATTCCTTATAGATTTCGAGATATAAGATGCCAAAGTCAGCCCTGTGCAACACAAATTTCTTCTTCATCTTCCCGGACACCCTGTAGTGTAACAGCCATATCTCTTTGTACACAAATCCAAATTATAAATGGTTTACATTTCTGGAAACTAGACACAAATAGCTACAACTTTCCTTTTACATCATCTCAAAATTCCTTATAGATTGTGAGATATGAGCCTTCGAAGTCAGACCTGCGCAGCAGATATTTTTCTTCTTCGCGAATGGAGGCACTATTCGCGAACGCGAAGAGAAAAGTCTCTGATGCCAAATTCTTCTTCGTGAACGCGAAGGGATCCACGCGAACGCGGAGAAAAACACCAGACACCAGTATCAGCAATCTCAAAACAGCCTGAAATGATCCGAAACACACCCGAGGCCTCCGGGACCCCGTCCAATCACACGACTCAGTCCCATAACATCCCACGGACTTGCTCGAGGCCTCAAATCACATCAAACAATGCCGAAACCACGAATCACACTCCAATCCAAACTTTATGAACTTTGAAATTTCAAACTTCTATATTCGATGCCGAAACCTATCAAATCACGCCCGATTGACCCCAAATGTTGCACACAAGTCATATTCTACATTACGGACCTGCTCCAACTTCCGAAATCGCATTCCGACCCCGATTTCAAAATTTCCAATTCCGGTCAGATTTCTCAAAAACCTTCAAATTCCTATCTTTAGCCAAATGACTTCAAAATGACCTACAGACACCTGAATTCACTTCCGATCGCGCTCCCAACTCCAGAATCACCATACGGAGCTATTCCCAGGCTCGAAATCCCAAACAGACATCTATAACACTGAAATGCCTTCCAACCCAAATTTATGAAATTCTTCTAAAAGGCTATATTCCATAATATGCGCCAAAACGCTCCCGGGTTATTCGACTCCCGATCCGAACATACGCCCAAGTCCGAAATCATTATACAAACCTGGTGGAACCTTCAAATCCTGATTCGGAGGTCATTTACTCAAAATTCCAATCTTAGTTGATTCTTCCAACTTAAGGCTTCCGAAATGAGAATTTTTCTCTCCAAATTCACCGGAACTTCCCGAATTTCAATTCCGACCATGCGTACAAGTCACAATACCTGAAATAAAGCTGATCATGGCCTCAAACTGTTGAACGACGTGCTAGAGCTCAAAACGACCGGTCGGGTCATTACACCAGTGGAGGAAGAGGAAGAATATAGCCCACCCGGAACGGGTACGCGTAAAAGGCACAATACCCGGGACGGTGTACTTGAACCACATCATTACCGGTCGGAACCTGGTTGATGTGGGCGGGAATATTGTACTTGTCCTTTAGTTCGGCCAAGCCAACCTCGTCTAGCTCGGTGAGTACGGTTCAGGTTCTTCCGTCGCTAATTTGAGAAATTCAACATGGCTTTATCGTTGCGGGGAGAAATCTCATCCACGATCGGGAAGCTATCATCATTGCAATGGAAGCAATATTGTCTTCATGAGGAGGCATCCTCACTAATAACAACATTGGTTCAAACGAAATGTCAGAAACATAGGAGGTGGTTTCCATCTTTGGTTAATCGCAAGTATTAAGAATATGGTCACAAAGAGGAGAAGAAATTACAGAAATCACTCAAACCAAAGAATGCAAAAACTAGAGGCAAGTTGAAACAAGAATGCAGGAAGGAGAAGCAATTGATGAAAAGCGAAAGCTTAGAAGATAGGAGAATGTAAAGTTTGGCTTGAGGGGCTCTCCACCGGTATTTATAAGAGGACAGGTACCCGAATTGAGAACGCCAACCGTCAGTTGCAAGGGAATCGAAAAGATAGAGGCTTGAAAAATGATGCGGCACATTGGGAAAACGCGTAATGATGATGCCTATAGCGATGATGTCACATTAAGATGACGTCAAACGATTTATGGTTCTTGAAGTTCCACGTTTCCACCCCGTACAAACTCCTTTCCACTCAATCCTATCCATCCGAATTTCCCAAGCATGACCGGCGGTGTCCGCTTTGCGAGGTCGACCAAAGGACAACCTCGCTAAGTGGAGGGATAAACTGTATGGGTCAAAATCAGATTGAGGATCAAGTCATGAAGAAAAGGACGATGAGAGAAACTCGCAAATTATTATGAGTGGCATGGTCGTGGTCGGCCAGTTATCTCATGAGCCGAACGGCTCAGCAACTGGCCATGGTCGAGGTCGAGCAGTAGAACTAGAAGTAATGGCTAGTTTTATATTGGGATCCTCAGAGGGAATATTCTACAGAATATCCTCTTTATTTTTACTTTTAGGGTTCTCTAGGAATATCCTATATAGATATAAAGAAATAAGGGGAAAAGGCATGTATGATTCCATATGATAAGGACACTTGTAAAAGGATAACCTCTCAGAGAAAATACAAGGAACTACATTTAACAAAGATTCAACCTTTTTCTGAACGATTATATTGTCATTTTCATTAGATCCAAGAGAGGTGATGATATTGTATCATACTCCAGTCATTCATCATTTTCAGAGTAATTCAGAGGAAGGAATCCTTCACCCTCTTCAATATTGGGTGAATCTTCCCCTCTATTTACAGTTATTTCCATTTAATGTTATTTATTGCTTGACCACTCTACATATTATTACATCTGGTCGCATTTATTATCTGCATCTTTATCCAATTTTACTATTATTTACGTTATTTGTCTCAGATACAGAATTATCAGCTCTAACTAGAATTGACCCGTCTTAATAACCCATTAGTTAGTTTAACCAAGGATTAATATATTTTTTGGTCAAACAGTATCCATGGAGGGAAGGGTCTTTATCATGAGAATATTACTCCTGAGTTGGACATAGACTTCAGTGAGACCCATAAGAAACTGATACACTCGTTGTCCTTCTTCAGACTTAGCATTCCCACCACAAGTACATCTATTGGGGGAGTTTACATTTATTGAAGCCAACTCATCCCAGAGTTACTTAATCTTGTTGAAGTAAGAGGCTATATCAAGTGCACCTTGTGAAACATGTGCCAACTCCTTTTTTAATTTGAAGACCCCAACCCCATTAACTTGCCCATATCTAGCTTCTAATTCCCTCCAGATGTCTTTTGCAAACTTACAATAGACAACTGTATCGTGAATCTATCTAGTGACAGAATTAGCAAGCCATGCAACAACCACATTGCGTCGTTGCCATTGACGAAGTAAAGGGGAACCTCATGTGTCTTTTCATAAGTGTCATGGATGAAATCAAGTTTGTTCCTAATTTATAAAGCAACTAATATGGATCTATGCCAACTTCGTAGGATGACCCATCCAAATGATCAGTAGAGAAGACCCCAATATATCTTATGGATAGACATATAAAGGATGTCAAGGGTGTGTGTAGTCATCAAGATGAAAGGGAAGATGTGTACTTGCAGCAGTGTGGGTTACGTTGTCACCAGTAGGTGGAGACGAAGTCGTAGATGTAATAGTCATGATTTAATGAAAGAAATAACAACAACAATCAAGTTTATCACAATCAGCAGAGTGACACTACGCGAACAACGAAGCATAAAGTAATTGTACCGATCCTCGTCACAACCAGAGAGGTACAACCTTCAAAGTAAGAGAGTCGTGAAGTAAAGTACCACCTTCACCAATAGGAAACCCTAGATCCACGAGGAACTTGTAAAAGCGCCAAAATTTCACAGCAAATCACCGAAAGAAACACGAAATGATTGTCCTCAACAAAATTGCAGAGAAAATACGCCAAAAAAGCAAAATTTGTCGGAACTAACGAACCATGCCAGATGATTACAAATTCGGTGAAATTGAATAGGGGTAACATTGGAGGATAGAGAAAATCCAACTCTATGATATCCCTCTCGTATACCATGTTGATTGCAGAATATCAGAGTGAATTTGTATAGAATTTTTCTAGGTTTTGATAAGAGTTTGAGAGAGAATAGAGAAACTTTTATTGATATTTTCGGATGAGTCTTTCATTTGTTACAAAAAATAGAAGTATCTAGTACTATAAAGTGAAATACAAGACCAAAGAAAAATGTGGGCTTTCAGCCCATGTACAAATAATTATATTGGGTCAATGAAAGTGGGCCTTAATCTGGACTCTTCTCAATAAATGCAACACGTTTGTGTTTGAATAATTATGCACATTCAATTTTTGAGTATGGGTTATTATAAGGAAAAATTGAACCGAGTATTGATATCTTTATAGGATTTTTATAGTTTCATTAATTTCATCTTCGTCTGTTTATTTTTAACTTTAGCCCTAAAGTTTTGCAAGCTCTTCTTTTACCTTTTGGACTTATCGGTGGCGGATTTAGGATTTGAATTTTACGGATTATAAGTTTTCGATGACGGAATCAAGTGTTGGTAACTAGGTTTTGAATTTAAAATTTATATATGTTTAGTGAATTTCATAATACAAATAAGGATTTGAACTAAACCTACTGACAAAACTCTTACCTTATCTTCTAAGCTCTAGCCCTGCCCTTGGCACATATTATATACATCTCAAAGCATGGATTTGTATCTTTGTTTTAATTAATGAATATCTTATCTTCTTCTCTTTTAATGAGTTCATTCTTCTGATTTACTTTTCACTCTATGAGAGCATACTTGTCTCGTCCTCAGAATAATTAAATGTAATGACTCGGGAAGTCATGTTGACATCTAAAGTTTTATTTCCATATTTGATACTTTTCGTAGGTTTATTTAGTGTGTTATGACTTGTGGCAATGGATGATTTGATTCCCAATGGGTTTGGAAGTGATTTGGAATAATTAGTTTCTAACTTGAAGCTTGGAGTTGGAGAGTTGACCAAAGTCAATATTTTGTGTAAATGACTCCGGAATGGTGTTTTGAAGGTTTCAGTAGGTTGTGTGATGATTTTAAACTTTTTTACGTGCGTTTAATTCAGGCCTCGGCTGTCCCAGGGTTGATTCGGTGATTCTAGTTGAAAGTTGGAATTTTGACTTAAAAGAATTTGAGATTTTTGGTTTGATGTGTGATTCTTAGTTTTAATGTAGTTTTTAGTGTTTGGAGATTTTGTATAGGTTTGAAATTTCGAGTGATTTCAAACTATATTGGTAGAGTTGGCAGATTTTTTGTGTCCGTGTTGTTACGACCCCTATATCTCTCGGTAGGATGTCGTATTGTCGCCTAGTCTCTAAGACTAGGTAAGCCTAACATACGTAAAGAATTAATAAAAATAATAATAAAACTTCCAGTTAAGCCAACAACTATCATAAGAAAGACTCCACAATGCACTGAATATAAAACCCAAAATCAGGTGAGACCGAGTCAAAAGCTCTATACGAGTATATTGAAACATCCCTAATACATCAATATCTATAATAGGAATAAGCAATAGAAACTAAGATAGAGGGTGACTCTGAGGCCTGCGAATGCCGGTAGGTATAACTTAAGTCTCCCATCCAGGCTCAACTCACGGATGCCTAGGCTGGTATGAAGAACCTGGATCTGCACCAAAAGATGCTTAGCGTATACCAGTTAGTCGACTCAAGGTAGAGCTGCATACTGTTTGTAGGCCTTAGACTCAACTTCCCATTTCTTCTGAACTGTTTCCTTTTACTTGACATTATTGTATTTCATTCAAGAAAGTATTTTCAGTGAACTCTACTAGCTCAGGTACTTGTGAATCCATATCTTAGGATGGTTGATCGTTAGACTTATTATATGCTTCTCAGTTATTGTTACTTTATATTACTATGTACTATTAATCGTTAGTTTCTTTTCTTTCGTATTTATCGTTATGTGTTGGCTTGCGTAGCAAGCAGTGTTAGGCGCCATCACGACCCCCTAGGTTAGGATTTTGGGTTTTCATAGGCACGTTGATGTCCTCATCAAAAAGCTTATTTTTTTGAAACTCAATAATCACCAACAACCAATGCTCAAGGTTGAAGCTCTGAAAACAGTCCATCAACTATATTATCTCCAAGTATGTCACACATTGTGAGTCTCCGGAAATAGGTTTGTATGTTGATTTCAGTGATCAGTAGCTTTCTCCAACCACATCACCACCATCTCCAGATAATTCACTTCACATGATCACAAGGCAAAACTCTATAATTTCTAACACTTTTGGCTACTGCTCATTCTATCACTAATAAACCTAGTAACCTTAAGGAAGATCCATCTGAACCTCATTGGCTTCAAGCTATGAGAGAAGAAATACAGTCCTTATATCAGAACGAAACCTGGAAACTTGTACCCTAGAAGCCTCACATGAATGTAGAAAGATCAAGGTGGGTGCTCAATACGAAATTGAAGGCGGATGGAACAATCGGCAAACATAAAGCTCATTTGGTAGAGAAAGGATATAATCAAATTGAGGGTCTAGACTTTGAAGGTATATGTAGGCCATTAGTAAAGGCAACTATAATTCATACAGTCCTAACTCTAGCCACAGTCCGAAAATGGCGCTTTCGTCAAATCGACGTGAAAAATGATTTCTTCCATGGACGACTAAAATATAGATAATATATATGCAGTGGACTCCAAGATTTGAAGATTCTACTGCACCAAATCATGTATAGTGAAGCTGGCACCAAAGGCTTGGTTTCAGAGATATAGTGAAGCTCTTGTTTATTTAGGCTTCCTAGGAAGTCAGGCTGATTTTTCTTTGTTTGTTCTTCATCATCGAGGTGATATTGTGATTTTATTATTGTATATTGATGATATCATAATAAATGAGAACAACATCACCCTCTTGTAGTTTCTCGTTCCTCAATTAAGTGTCCAGTTTTCTTTAAAGGGTATACAAACTCAAATAGCTGATATATATATATCTTCACAACTAAAGCAACATTTCCAGTTGTTACATAGCAAGTGTTAGCAATCTGTATTTGTAAAAACGTTCTGGAGAAAATAAAATAACATAAACAGAAATGTAAATGAAATAAAAAACCAATTCGAGCCCACTGAATTCACAGTGTTTCCTTAAGGAATTTAATCCCCCCCTCTTACCCAAGGTTATGGATTATTTCCTCCTAGGATAGAACGAATTACACACTGGTGTAGTGGTACTTCAAACCCCAGTGTTTCAGTGAACTCAAAGTTCGGTAGCAAATCACACTTACTGTTGCTTTCTTTGAAGTTAAAATATGCAGAAGAAAGGAGGAGAACTCAGAAAATTTGTATGGAAAATCTGAGAGAATGGACTTGTATTTATTGCCAAAGTTGGGCTGAATTCTGAAGAGGTGCAACTCTTCAGAATGGTTGTTTTTGCAAAACAACCATAGAATAAATGCCATAACATAAATGACTATTTACNATAATGGCTGTTTTTGCAAAAACGCCCATAAAGTAAATGCCATGACATAATTGGCTATTTACTCTCAACAATAAAGAGGTAAAATTGAAGGGTAGTTAATTTTCTGTTACAAAAACAGAAAACTAAAAATTGAATAACTGAAATGGATTTAATATTAATATTTATTTTAATATTAATATATGGTTATTAAACCAAATATTTAATAACATTTCTGTTAATATTTACTATTAACAAATAAATTTGGTCCAAAAATTAATCAATCGATCGATCATTTGACCAAATCCAAATCCGAATTCGAATCCGAAGCCGAAGCCGAAGCTGAAGCCGAAGCTGAAGCCGAAGCTGAAGCCGAGCCGAGCGATCGAGTGATGATGACGAAGACGGCGTGAGGCTTTCCTTCTTCTCAACTCTTTATGAGCTAGAAGAAGAGCAATTGCTTATATACCCATCAAAAATCTTTTCCTATTTCCATATGGGACAATGAAGGAGGGAACCTCAAATATTACTCAAATATTTTATTTTCCCCTCCATTTCCCATTCACTCTATTTTAAGCATTAATAGCTTAAAACCCCAACAATCCCCCGCATGAATGGGAAATGGCTATATCACTAAATTATGCATGAAAAACTGCGTGATTCGCAAGCAAAGATTAATTGCATCTGGATAAGTANTACTTAAAATCCCAACAATCCCCCACATGAATGGGGAATGGCTATATCACGGAAGTATGCATGAAAAACTGTGTGATTCGCAAGCAAGGATTAATTGCATATGGATAAGTAGGTTTCCCTTTGAACTTTCCGTAGTGAACTTATGTCGGATATACTCGATCAATCGGTAGATTTGATATCTTTGAACCGTCGAACTTTGGTGTATACCTAGACAACCACAAGTCACACAACCAATCCTTAACCGTCTTTGGTTCTCATTGTTGTGTTCGTTTCAGCCATGAACACCGCCTGGTTTCATAAGTGCATAGAGAACTGGTCTTGCAAAATTCTCCTTGAAGCGTCTAACACTTCACACGTACATAGGTGATTCCTAAACGTGTCATCCCGTAGATACACTATTTGATATACCCCGTATCAAATTTAGAAATCATTAAAAAGCCTTAATGCTTTATCCTTGATACTGAACATTGTCTCATCACGAGAATGGAACAAATAATTTAGTTGACAATGTTGAACCGTCATTAATGACTTTGTTTGATCTCCTTGAACCTAGATCTTGGGATCTCCAGTCTTCTAGGTAGAGTTACCGCCACTATGACTTGTTCTCGGCCATAGTCTCATTCTCCTTGATTATTTCTCAGCTACCTCTCTAGTTAGGCCTTTTGTAAGTGGATCAGACACATTATCAATTGACTTTACATAATCAATCATGATAATTCCTCTAGAGAGTAATTGCCTAACGGTTTTATGTCCTCGTCGTATATGACGAGATTTACCGTTATACATAACGTTCCCAGCCCTTCCAATTATCGCTTGACTATCGCAATGTATGTATATTGGTGCCAACGGTTTGGTCCAAAATGGAATGTCTTCCAAGAAATTCCGGAGCCATTCAGCTTCTTCACCGGCTTTATCTAAAGCTATGAACTCAGCCTCCATTGTAGAGCGGGCAATACAAGTTTGTTTGGACGACTTCCAAGATACCGCTCCTCCACCAATAGTGAATATATATCCACTTGTGGACTTGGAATCAGTTGATCCGGTGATCCAGTTTGCATCACAGTATCCCTCAATGACTGCAGGATATTTACTATAGTGCAAGGCAAAGTCCTGGGTATGTACTAAATACCCCAAAACTCGTTTCATGGCCATCCAATGAGATTGACCTGGATTGCTCGTATATCGACTCAATTTACTTATAGCACAAGCTATATCTAGTCGTGTACAATTCATGATGTACATTAAGCATCCCAACACACGAGCATAATCCAATTGTTATATGATTTGGCCTTTGTTCTTTGCTAATGCAAGATTCACGTCAATTGGAATATTTGCAACTTTAAAGCCCAAGTGCTTGAATTTTTCAAGTACTGTTTTAATATAATGAGATAGTGACAATGTCAGACCTTGAGAAGTCTAATGGATCTTAATTTCCAGAATTAAATCAGCAGTCTTTCATATCAAACTTGCCAGTTAGCACGCGCTTAGTCGCATTTATGTTGGCATGTCATTACTCATTATCAGCATATCATCCACATATAAGCAAACAATGACTATGTGATTTGGAACATTTTTAATGTACACACATTTATCACATTCATTTGTTTTAAAACTATTTGACAACATTGTTTGGTCAAATTTCGCATGACATTATGTGGGTACTTGTTTTAGTCCGTAAAGGGACTTAACAAGTCTACATACCTTCTTTTATTTACCTGGAACCACAAACCCTTCAGGTTCTTCCATGTAGATTTCTTCCTCCAACTCCCCATTTAAGAAGGCCGTCTTAACATCCATTTGATTAATTTCAAGACCATAAACTGCAGCTAATGATACCAACGTTCTTATGGATGTAATTCTTGTAACTGGAGAGTATGTATCGAAATAGTCAAGACCTTCTCGTTGTCTATACCCCACAAGTCTTGCCTTATATTTGTCAATAGTGCCATCATCTTTCATTTTCCTCTTAAAGATCTATTTAGAACCCAACGGTTTATTTCCAGGAGGAAGATCAAGCAATTCCCATGTATAGTTGTTCAATATGGATTCTATTTCACTATTGCCTCTTTCCAAAACAATGATTCTGAAGAGGACATAGCTTCTTTAAATGTTTGAGGCTCATTTTCCAATAAGAAAGTCACAAAATCTGGTCCAAATGAAGTAGAGGTTCTTTGACGTTTACTACGTATTGGATCCTGATTAAGTGTACTTTCTTTTGTTTCTTCTCGAGGTCGTTTAGATCCTTCACCAATCAACTCACATTACTTTTTATACGGATATATATTTTCAAAAACTCAGCATTATCTGATTCCAAAACCGTATTATTATGAATTTCGAGATTTTCTGATTTATGAACCAGAAATCGATATGCTTTACTAATACTCGCATATCCTATGAAAACACAATCAACGGTTTTCGGTCCTATTTTTACCCTTTTGGGTTTTGGAACTTGCACTTTTGCCAAATACCCCCACACTTTAAAATAATTCAAGTTTGGCTTCCTTCTTTTCCATTTTTCATATGGCATGGATTGTGTTTTGCTTTGGGGCACTCGATTTAATATTCGATTAGCTTAAGAACGGTTTCCCCCCACAAGTTTTGTGCCAAACCAGAACTTATCAACAATGCGTTCATCATCTCCTTTAATGTACGATTCTTTCTTTCCGCAATCCCATTGGATTGGGGCGTGTAAGGGGCCATTGTTTGATGAATAATTCCATATTCTAAATATGTTTCTTCAAAAGGAGATTCATATTCACCACCCTTATCACTTCTTATCATTTTGATTTTCTTGTTAAGTTGCGTTTTAACTTCATTTTTGTATTACTTGAATGCGTCTATTGCTTCATCTTTACTATTAAATAAGTAAACATAGCAATATCGATTACTATCGTCAATAAAAGTTATGAAATACTTCTTTCCACCGCGAGATGGTATTGACTTCATATAAAGAATATCTGTGTGAATTAAGTCTAAAGGATTTGAATTCCTTTCAACTGACTTATAAGGATGTTTAACATACTTAGACTCCACACATACTTAACATTTTGATTTGTCGCATTCAAACTTAAGAAATACTTCCAAATTAATCATTTTTTCGCAAGGTTTTATAATTGACATGACCCAAAATTATATGCCATAATTCATTTGACTCAAGTAAGTAAGACGAAGCTTAAATTTTATTATTATTTTCAACAACCATTACATTCAGCTTGAAAATTCCCACGGTGAGGTAACTTTTTCCTACAAACATCTCGTTCTCACTTATTACAACCTTATCGGATACAAATACACATTTAAAACCATTCTTAACAAGAAGTCCAACAGAGACTAAATTCTTCCTAATCTCGGGATCATGAAGGACTGTAACGACCCGGTCGGTCGTTACGTAGAACCTGCATTATATTTATTGTTATTGCCTTATTATAGGTTTGTTGTACTATTTATGATGTGTTAGAGTTGGTTGTCTCGGGTTCAGAATGGTTCTAGCGAGACTTTAGCTATTTAGTCTCTAAAAATAGCCTTAAAATGAGAAAGTCAAATGAGAGTTGACTTATTGCTAAATGACCTCGGAATGCGGATTTTATGGCTCGAATAGCTTCGTTAGGTGATTTGGGACTTAGGAGTGTGTCCGGAAAATTTTGTGATCGCAGGTGTAGAGCTAGGCTTGAATTGGCGAAAGTTAGATTTGGTGATTTCCGATTGGCTGTAGAAAATAGGCTATCGGGGTCGGAATAAAATTCTGACAGTTGGAACAGTTTCATAATGACATTTTGGATATGTCTACAAAATTTCAGGTCAATCAGAGTTGTTTTGGATAGTTTCGGCATCGTTGGTGGATTTTAGAAATTTCAAAGTTCTTAGGCTTGAATCCGACGGGATTTTGGTGTTTAGATGATATTTTTGGTGTTCCGAGAGTGCAACTAAGTTTGAATGATCATTTATGATGTGTTGGTAAATTTGGTTGGGGTCCCGAGGGGCTCGGGATTGATTTCGGGTGGTTAACGGGCATTTTGGCTTTGGAAAAGACTGTTGTATTCTAGTGTTTTGACAGCTGAAATTTCTTCATCGCGATCACGTAGAAGTATATGCAATCGCGTAGAGTAAAAGTCGAGGCATGCAAGTTTTGTCTATGCGATCGCGTAAAAAGGTCTGCGATCGCAGAGCTTAGGCAGGGTGAACTGTGCGATCGCGGGGAGCATTTTGCGGTCGCATAGTGTAAATGAGGGGCGCGTGCGGAGGTGGAATTGTCCTTCGCGATCGTGTGATGGGTCTAGCGATCGCATTGTTCAGGGAACAGGATCTCCGCGATCGCGTGGCTAAGTTTGTGATCGCTGAGAGTAATTTTGGCAGCTGGGAAATTGGTGCTTCACGATCGTGATGTGGGTCCCGCGATCGCGATGAATAAGGAACTGGACAGTATTTAAATAAATCCTCTTCGACCATTAAACCCCTTTCCACTATTTTTGAACGGGAAGAAGCTTTTGAGGCGATTTGTAAGAGAGAAAATCATTGTTCTTCATTGAGGTAAGGATTTTGGACCCTAAAACTCGATTATATGTGAATAAAGATCAAATTACCAGTGTTTAATTCATGAAAATCAGTAGAAAAAGGTGGAGTTACGGTTATGAGACCTTTTAGGGATGATTTGAGGGGTCAAACGAACTTCGCTTTTTGAGTTCTTTATATGTACTGACTCGTGAGATGATGAAGAACATTTTGGTATAAAATTTGTCGAGTTCCGAGACGCTGGCCCGGGGGGTAGGGTTTTGTCTAATTTTGGGTTTTATGCTAAAATTAGTATTTTCCAATTGGAATTCATTCCCTTAGCATAACTTGATGAGAAAAATATGATCTTTATAGATTTGGAGCACTCGAAAGTTGATTCAAGAGGCAAGCGGGTTGCAGAGTAGCTTTTCGGGCTAGTTTGAGGTAAGTAATGTCTTTAAATCCTATCATGAGGGTATGAAACCTCGGACTTTACATCCTTTCACGGAATTGGAGTGACGGACACACTAGATGACGAGTGTGGGGCGTGCACGAATTGGGAATTTGAAAAAATGCACCTTTTTAGGAAACTATTGAGTTGCGAAACTGCTTTTAAAGCTTATTCTCAATAGTACTGCTATGATTTAATATGTTTGGGTTGTAAGCCATGTTTGGGGCCTAGTGCCGATCTGTTTAACCCCTTGGGGGCTATTTTCCTGATATTCCTCACTTATAAATTATGCTTTTACACTCAGTCTTTCCTGATAAATTGTTTTGGCACTTGGAGTTTATTGATATTATTTCTTGAAATGAAATACTATTTTGGGTCGAGAACCCTATTTTATTCATGGCCCGAGTGGCATGTTGAGAGTGTCTGACTGAGTGAGGCCGAGGGACAATGTTGTGAGGATGTTATGATATTTGAGAGGCTGAGTGCCTGAGAGTGATTATGCCATGATGTGGCTTATTTATAGCGCTTGGGATGTAGAAGCCCCTCCGGAGTCTGTACACACCCCCAGTGAGCGCAAGTACCTACTGAGTGTGAGTGCCGAGTGACGAGTGATTGGGAGGCATGAGTGACAGTGAGGTTGCCCGCGGGGCTAATGCTGAGTGATGGTGAGGTGCTGAGGGAAATGTTTATGAGTGATGATTATGGCCCGATGGGAAGTTTTACGATAATATTTTACTGAGTTTTGACTATGATTCACTTCATTTTTCAAACTGATATTACTGAGAGTTTTACTGAGAAATATTGGAAAATACATACTTGTTTCAAAGGATTTTTATGGAAACTGGTTTTCAAACTTATGTATTGATGTACACCTTATGGAAACTTGATGTTTTACTATTTTGTGGATTGGTGTATCTGTGTTGTGTGTTTCTTGTTCTCAGACTGTGATTTATTTTCATTACTACTGAGTTGGCATACTCATCATTACTCCCTGCACCCCTGTGTGCAGATCCATGTACTGGTTCGGAGCAGTAGTCGTCCGAGTTCGTTGTCATCAGCTTTTGGGATTTCTTGGTAGCTGTCCTCCGTCCGCAGCTTCTCCATTTCCCTTCCTTATTTAGTTTTAGTATTTCATTCTTAGACATTGGTGATGACATTAGTAGAGTTATATTTTATTCTTAGATGCTTGTGATCAGTTGACTCATGTCCTGGGGAATTTGTTTAGACTGTTAGATTATTTATTGCGATTTAAAGACTTAGAGATGTTTTACTCAGTTGATGATTATTATTGATTTTGAGACATTATATTTAAGCAAATGTCGGGTTATGTGACGATCGGCTAGCCTAGTTCCACGATAGGCGCCATCATGACCTGTTAGGATTTGGGGTCGTGACAAGTTGGTATCAGAGCTCTAGGTTACATAGTTCTCAACGGTCATGAGCAGGTTTAGTAGAGTCTTGTGGATCGGTACGGAGACGTCTGTACTTATCTTCGAGAGGCTACAGAACTCTTAGGAAAAATCTCATTATCTTGAACTCTGTCGTGCCATTCTATTAATCCTAGAAATCTAAACTTCTGTTATTTCATTCTCTCACAGATGGTGAGGACACGTAATACCGATCAGGATGACCAGACACCAGCCAGACCCGCAAGGGGTCGGGGCCGTGGTGGAGTTAGGGGACCAGCCCGCGCAGCAGCCGGGACAGTACCACAGGATCCCCCTATCATTTAGGATCAGGTTCCCGCCGAGGGTGCTCCAGCGGGACAGGCTCAGGCACCGACAGTGCCTATTGTTATTCCAGGTCTTCAGGAGACCCTGGCTCAGATATTGACGGTGTATACCAATTTGTCTCAGGCAGTCGCTATGTATGCTACTGCCACTGCAGCTCAGGCCGGGGGAGGCATTCAGATTCCAGCTGCCCCGACACCTGAGCAGGTCATACAGGGCCTTCAGACACCGGGGCCAGCCCTAGCTCAGTCGGTTGCCCCAGTCCAGGATTATGTGGTCCCTGCTATGCCTGAGGATGAGAAACACAGGATGGAGAGGTTCAGCAGACTTCAGCCTACGACTTTCAGCGGTACAAAGGGCGAGGATGCCCAAGGGTTTCTTGATAAGTGCTAGAGGATACAACGTACTGCGGGTATTTTAGAGACCAGTGGGGTCTCATTTGCTACATTTCAGTTTGCGAGTGCTGCTTTCACTTAGTGGGAGTCATTCGAGAGGCGTAGGCCGGTTGGTTCAGCTGCTCTCACCTGGCAGCAGTTCTCCATAATCTTTTTGGAGAAGTACGTTCCTCAGTCCCACAGAGAGGAGCAGCGCAGGCAGTTTGAGCAGCTGCGCCAGGGAGAGTTGTCAGTTACTCAGTACGAGATGAGGTTTTCCGAGTTGTCTAGACATGCTTCGGAGTTATTCCCTAGTTATAGGGAAAGGATCAGGAGGTTTGTAGATGGTCTCACGTATCAGCTTCAGATTTTGATGACCAGGGAGAGAGTGTCTGGAGCTACATTTGAGCAGGTAGTTGACATTGCTCGGGATATTGAGTCGGTTCGCAGGCAGGAGCATGAGGAGAGGGAGGCCAAGAGGCCTCGGGGATCAGGTAGCTTCAGTGGTGCCCCTTCCAGAGGGTAGTTTCAGCACAGCAGAGGTCGTCCATTTAGACCTCCACAGCCAGCTCGCCCATCTTACAGTGGTGTATCTTCGGGGTAGGGTCCTCGCAGTTCTCATCAGGGACGTTCATCTTCTAGTTCCCTTCCAGCTTAGAGCTCCTCTAGAGCATCATCATATCAGGGTTCTTCTATGCACGGTTCATCCGGTGGTTATTATGGTGGCAGTGGTTCTCTTCAGTCTCCATCTCCAGGTCCAAGTGGTTGTTTTGAGCGTGGAGAGTTCGTACATAGGTGGAGGCACTGTCCCCGTCGTCTTAGTAGTTCATCTCAGTAGAGGGTTCAGCCCTCGACTTCAGCCCCAGTCACTTCACCACCTACTCAGGCAGCCAAGGGTGGCGGTCAGGCAGTTAGAGGTCGCCCTAGAGGGGGAGGTCGAGCAGGTGGAGGCCATCCACGTATTTATGCACTTCCAGCTAGGCCTGATGCTATGGCCTCAGATACGGTGATTACAGGTACTATCTCAGTTTGTCACAGTGATGCTTTGACTTTATTTGACTCTGGTTCCACATACTCTTATGTCTCATCCTATTTTGCTCATTTTCTGAATATGCCCCGTGAGTCTTTAGTTACGCCTATTCATGTTTCGACTTCGATGGGAGATACTATTGTTGTGGACCGTGTGTATCGGTCGTGTCTTCTATCTATTGGGGGTCTGGAGACCCGAGTGGACTTGATGTTACTCAGTATGGTTGATTTTGACGTGATTCTGGGCATGGATTGGTTATCCCCATGTCATGCTATACTTGATTGTCACGCTAAGACAGTGACCCTAGCTATGCCCGGAGTTCCGAGAGTTGAGTGGAGAGGGTCTTTAGAGCATATGCCTAGCAGAGTGATTTCTTATTTGAAGGCTCAGCGCATGGTTGAGAAAGGATGTGAGTCTTATCTTGCTTTTGTGAGAGATGTTAATAGTGAGACTCCTTCTATTAATTCTATTCCCGTGGTCCGTGATTTTCCGGACGTATTTCCCGTAGACCTGCCAGGCATGCCACCTGACAGGGATATTGATTTTGGTATTGACCTGGTGCCAGACACCTAGCCTATCTCTATTACACCTTATCGCATGGCACCAGCGGAGTTGAAAGAACTGAAAGAGCAGCTTCAGGAACTCTTAGATAAGGGGTTCATTCGGCCTAGTGTGTCACCTTGGGATGCACCGGTGTTGTTTGTGAAAAAGAAAGATGGCTCCATGCATATGTGTACTGATTATAGGCAGCTGAATAAGGTTACGGTGAAGAACCGGTATCCCTTGCCTCGTATTGATGACTTATTTGATCAGCTTCAGGGAGCTAAGGTGTTCTCCAAGATCGATTTGAGGTCGGGGTATCACCTGTTGAAGATTCGGGATTCTGACATTCCGAAGACGGCTTTCAGGACCAGATATGGTCATTATGAGTTTCTGGTAATGTCATTTGGACTGACCAATGCCCCAGCCGTGTTCATGCAATTGATGAACAGCGTGTTTCAGCCTTACCTTGATTCTTTTGTCATTGTGTTCATTGATGACATCCTGATGTATTCTCGTAGCCAGGAGGAGCATGCTCAGCACTTGAGGATTGTATTACAGAGGTTGAGGGAGGAGAAGCTTTATGCAAAATTCTCCAAGTGTGAGTTTTGGCTTGGTTCAGTAGCTTTCTTGGGGCACGTGGTGTCTAGTGAGGATATTCAGGTTGATCCGAAGAAGATTGAGGTGGTGCAGAGTTGTCCCAGACCGTCCTTAGCTACGGAGATTAGGAGTTTCCTTGGTTTGGCGGGATATTACCATCGTTTTGTGGAAGGATTCTCTTCTATTGCTTCACCTTTGACTAGATTGACCCAGAAGGGTTCTCCATTTAGATGGTCCGATGAGTGTGAGGAGAGCTTTAAGAAGCTCAAGTCAGCATTGACCACAGCTCCGGTATTAGTGTTGCCTACTGGTTTGGGTTCTTACACAGTCTATTGTGATTCTTCTAGAGTTGGCTTGGGAGCGATGTTGATGCAGGACGGTAGGGTGATTGCCTACGCGTCCAGACAGTTGAAGGTGCACGAGAAGAACTATCCAGTGCACGATCTTGAGTTAGCTTCCATTGTTCATGCCTTAAAGATTTGGCACCATTGTTTGTTTGGAGTGCAGTGCAAGATTTTCACTGATCATCGTAGCTTGCAGTACATGCTGAGGCAGAAGGACTTGAATTTGCGTCAGAGAAGGTGGTTAGAGCTTCTCAAGGATTATGACCTCACTATTATGTATCATCCGGGGAAGGCCAATGTAGTGGCCGATGCCTTGAGTCGTCGAGCAGAGAGTTTGGGGAGTCTAGCCTATATGTCAGTAGTAGAGCGATCTTTAGCCCTTGATGTTCAAGATTTAGCGGGTCAGTTAGTGAGATTGGATTTGTCAGACCCTCCGCGAGTATTAGCTAGCATGGCTTCCCGGTCTTCTCTTTATGATCAGATTAGAGCTCGTCAGTATGATGACCCGCATCTATTAATTCTTCAGGATAGGGTCCACCGTGGGGATGCCAGGGATATGACTATTGGTGATGACGGTGTTATGAGGATGCAGGGTTGTATTTGTGTGCCCAATATGGATGCTCTTCGAGAGTTGATTTTAGCAGAGGCTCACAGCTCGCGGTATTCCATTCATCCGGGTGACGCGAAGATGTATCGGGATCTGAGACAGCAATATTGGTGGAGGCGGATGAAGAGAGATATTGTTGAGTATGTAGCACGGTGTCTCAACTGCCAGCAGGTCAAGTATGAGCACCAGAGACCAGGAGTATTACTTAAGAGGTTAGATATTCCTGAGCGGAAATGGGAGAGAATTACTATGGACTTTGTAGTTGGGTTCCCAGCGACTTCGAAGGGTTTTGATGCTATTTGGGTAATTGTGGATAGATTGACCAATTTCGCGCACTTTATTCCTGTTGGTACTACTTATACTTCGGAGTGGTTGGCCGGTATTTACATCAGGGAGATTGTCTGATTGCATGGGGTTCCAGTTTCTATCATTTCTGACAGAGGTACTCAGTTCACATCTCAGTTTTGGAGGTCCATGCAAAGAGGTATGGGTACTCAGGTAGAGTTGAGCACTGTATTTCATCGTCAGACCGAGGGGAAGTCAGAGTGGACTATCTAGATTTTGGAGGACATGTTACGTGCCTGTGTGATCGATTTTGGTGGTTCATGGGATCAGTTTCTTCCACTTGCAGAGTTTACATATAATAACAGCTACCGGTCCAGTATTCAGATGGCCTCGTATGAGGCTTTATATGGTAGGAGGTGTAGATCTCCGGTCGGTTGGTTTGAGCCCGGTGAGGCTAGGCTATTGGGCATAGATTTGATTCAGGATGCGTTGGAGAAGGTGAAAGTGATTCAGGAGCGACTTCGCACGGCGCAGTCTAGGCAGAAGAGTTACGCGGACCGGAAGGTTCGGGATGTGTCTTTTATGGAAGGTGATAAGGTACTGCTGAAGGTATCACCCATGAAGGGTGTTATGAGGTTCGGAAATAAGGGAAAGCTGAGTCCACGATTTACTGGTCCTTTTGAGGTACTTCAGAAGGTTGGAGAAATGGCTTATAGACTTGCCTTGCCACCCAGCCTATCGAGTGTTCATCCGGTATTTCATGTGTCGATGCTCAGGAAATATGTTGGTGACCCATCTCATGTGTTAGACTTCAGCACAATCCAGCTCGAGGGTGACATGTCATATGAGGTAGAGCCAGTAGCAATTTTGGATCGTCAGTCAGAAAGTTGAAGTCCATGAATATAGCTTCAGTGAAGGTACAGTAGAGAGGTCGGCCAGTGGAGGAGGCTACTTGGAAGACCGAGCGGGATATACAGAGCAGATATCCTCACTTGTTTGAGACTCCAGGTATGTTTCTAGACTCGTTCAAGGACGAATGTTTGTTTAAGAGGGGGAGAATGTAACGACTCGGTCGATCTTTACGTAGAACATGTATTATGTTTACTGTTATTGCCTTATCATAGGTTGGTTGTACTGTTTATGATGTGTTAGAGTTGGTTGGCTCGGGTTCAGAATGGTTGTAGCGAGACTTTAGCCATTTAATCTCTAAAAATAGCCTTAAAATGGGAAAAGTCAAATGAGAGTTGATTTATTGGAAAACGACCTTGGAATACGAATTTTACAGCTTGGATAGCTTCGTTAGGTGATTTGGGACTTAGGAGTGTGTCCGGAATAATTTTGCGATGGCCGGTGTAGAGTTAGGCTTGAATTGGCGAAAGTTAGTTTTGGTAATTTCCGGTCGGCTGTGGAAAATAGGCTATCGGGGCCGGATTGGAATTCCAACAGTTGGAACAGGTTCGTAATGAAATTTTGGATATGTCTGCTAAATTTCAGGTCAATCGGAGTTGTTTTGGATAGTTTCGGCATCGTTGGTGGATTTTAGAAATTTCAAAGTTCTTAAGCTTGAATCCGACAGGATTTGGTGTTTAGATGTTATTTTTGGTGTTCCGAGAGTGCAACTAAATTTGAATGATCATTTATGATGTGTCGGTAAATTCGGTTGGGGTCCCGAGGGGCTCGGGATTGATTTTGAGTGGTTAACGGGCATTTTGGCTTTGGAAAAGACTGTTGTATTCTAGTGTTTTGACAACTGAAATTTCTTCATCGCGATCGCGTAGGAGTATATGCGGTCGCGTAGAGTAAAAGTTGAGGCAGGCAAGTTTTGTCTATGCGATCGCAGAGCTTGGGCGGGTTGAACTGTGCGATCGCGGGGACCATTTTGCGGTCGCGTAGTGTAAATGAGGGGCGCGTGAAAAGGTGCAATTGTCCTTCGCGATCGCGTGATGGGGTTAGCGATCGCATTGTTCAGGGAACAGGAGCTCCACGATCGCGTGGCTAAGTTTGTGATCGCTGAGAGTAATTTTGGCAGCTGGGAAATTGGTGCTTCACGATCGTGATGTGGGTCCCGCGATCGCGATGAATAAGGAACTGGACAGTATTTAAATAAATCCTCTTCGACCATTAAACCCTTTTCCACTATTTTTGAACGGGAAGAAGCTTTTGAGGCGATTTGTAAGAGACAAAATCATTGTTCTTCATTGAGGTAAGGATTTTGGACCCTAAAACTCGATTATATGTGAATAAAGATCAAATTACCAGTGTTTAATTCATGAAAATCAGTAGAAAAAGGTGGAGTTACGGTTATGAGACCTTTTAAGGATGATTTGAGGGGTCAAACGAACTTCGCTTTTTGAGTTCTTTATATGTACTAACTCGTGAGATGATGAAGAACATTTTGGTATAAAATTTGTCGAGTTCCGAGACGCGGGCCCGGGGGTAGGGTTTTGGCTAATTTCGGGTTTTATGCTAAAATTAGTATTTTCCAATTGGAATTCATTCCCTTAGCATAACTTGATGAGAAAAATATGATCTTTATAGATTTGGAGCACTCGAAAGTTGATTCGAGAGGCAAGCGGGTTGCAGAGTAGTTTTTCGGGCTAGTTTGAGGTAAGTAATGTCTTTAAATCCTGTCCTGAGGGTATGAAACCCCGGACTTTACATCCTTTCACGGAATTGGAGTGACGGACACACTAGATGACGAGTGTGGGGCGTGCACGAATTGGGAATTTGAAAAAATTCACCTTTTTAGGAAACTATTGAGTTGCGAAACTGCTTTTAAAGCTTATTCTCAATAGTACTGCTATGATTTAATATGTTTGGGTTGTAAGCCATGTTTGGGGCCTAGTGCCGATCTGTTTAACCCCTTGGGGGCTATTTTCCTGATATTCCTCACTTATAAATTATGCTTTTACACTCAGTATTTCCTGATAAATTGTTTTGGCACTCGGAGCTTATTAATATTATTTCTTGAAATGAAATACTATTTTGGGTCGAGAACCTGTTTTATTCATGGCCCGAGTGGCATGCTGAGAGTGTCTTACTGAGTGAGGCCGAGGGCCAATGTTGTGAGGATGTTATGATACGAGAGAGGCCGAGTGCCTGAGAGTGATTATGCCATGATGTGGCTTATTTATAGCGCTTGGGCTGTAGGAGCCCCTCCGGAGTATGTACACACCCCTAGTGAGCGTAGGTACCCTACTGAGTGCGAGTGCGAGTGCCGAGTGATGAGTGATTGGGAGGCATGAGTGACAGTGAGGTTGCCCGCGGGGCTGATGCTGAGTGATGGTGAGGTGCTGAGGGAAATGTTTATGAGTTATGATTATGGCCCGAGGGGCAATTTTACGATAATATTTTACTGAGTTTTGACTATGATTCACTTCATTTTTCAAACTGATGTTACTGAAAGTTTTACTGAGAAATATGGGAAAATAAATACTTGTTTCAAAGGATTTTTATGGAAACTTGTTTTCAAACTTATGTATTGATGTACACCTTATGGAGATTTGATGTTTTACTGTTTTGTGGATTGATTCTCAGACTGTGATTTATTTTCATTACTATTGAGTTGGTGTACTCATCATTACTCCCTGCACCCTTGTGTGCAGATCCAGGTACTGGTTTGGAGCAGTAGTCATCCGAGTTCGTTGTCACCAGCTTTTGGGATTTCGAGGTAGCTCTCCGCATCTTCTCCATTTCCCTTCCTTATTTAGTTTTAGCATTTCATTCTTAGACATTGGTTATGACATTAGCCGAGTTATATTTTATTCTTAGATGCTCGTGATCAGTTGACTCATGTCCTAGGGAATTCGTTTAGATTGTTAGATTATTTATTGCGATTTAAAGACTTAGAGATGTTTATATACTCAGTTGATGATTATTATTGATTTTGAGACATTATATTTAAGCAAATGTGGGGTTATGTGATGGTCGTCTAGCCTAGTTCCACGATAGGCGCCATCACGACCTGTTAGGATTTGGGGTCTTGACAAGGACGTTGTTCAAAGTCACCACCTTGCCGGAAGTCATTTTGAGAAATATCTTCCCACATCCTTTAATCTTGGCCTTTGCAGCATTTCCCATAGAAAACGTCTCTTCAGGTCCAACAGGAGCATAAGTAGCAAAAGATTCTCTAATAGCACAAACATGGTGAGTGGCTCCAGAATCAATCCACCACTCTTTAAGATTGCCCACCAAGTTGTATTCGGAAAGCATGGCACACAAGTCATCAACATCATCATGTTTTTCAACCATGTTTGCTTGACCTTTCTTCTTGTCTTTCTTCGGAGCACGACACTCCGTAGATTTGTGTCCAGCTTTTCCACAGTTCTAGCAATTTCCACTGAACCGCTTCTTGCTTGGGTTGTATTTCGGTCCAGAAGCCGTATTCCTCTTTTTGTTCTCTTCAACAATATTTTCTCCCATTATTGTTGAATTTCCACGGCCTCTCTTGTCAGCAGTTTTATTGTCCTCTTCGATTCTCAACCGAACAATGAGATCTTCAAGGGACATCTCCTTGCGTTTGTGTTTCAAATAATTTTTGAAGTCCTTCCACAACAGAGGCAACTTCTCAATCATCGCTGCAACTTGGAATGCTTCATTGATGACAAGAACTTCAATAAAAATTCTGTTAGTAAACATAATAAAATTAATACTACCAACATTAGTATTAATTTTACTTATACCTTCAGCAAGGAGATCGTGAATATTCACTTGCAATTCCTGGACTTGGGTAATAACAGACTTGCTATCTACCATTTTGTAGTCCAAAAACTTTGCAGCAACGAACTTCTTCAACCCGGCATCTTCAATTTTGTATTTCTTTTCAAGCCCAATCCACAACTCTTTTGACATTTCCACGCCACTGTAGACATTATACAAAGCATCCTCCAGCCCACTTAGAATATAATTCTTGCACAAAAAATCTGAATGCTTCCACGCCTCAATCACGAGAAAGCCTTCAGTCTCTGAAGTTTCATCGGACAGCACAGGAACATTTTCCTTGATGAACTTCTGGAGACTTAGAGTAGTCAAGCAGAAGAACATCTTTTTCTGCCAGCACTCGAAATCAATCCCGAAAATTTTTTTGGGTTTCTCCGCTGGTGCCAATGCTGCCGGTGTTGTTCAGCTCGTTGAGGCATTGGCAGTTACCATCGGAACAGCTTGGTTTCCGTTGTCATTCATCACTTCTGTAAAAGAATGATACAAACGTTAAAATCACGTAGATTTTAATCTCCAATAGAGTACAAAACCACAAAGGTTTTACTCTCCAGAAACAGTGAGTATAACACAAATACAGAGAATACAAAAAATTCCTTAAGCTTGTTAGTAATCTGTATTTGTAAAACAATTATGGAGAAAATAAAATAACATAAACAGAAATGTAAACGAAATAAAAAACCAATTCGAGCCCACTGAATTCACAGTGTTTCCTTAAGGAATTTAATCCCCTCCTAGTACCCAAGGTTATGGATTATTTCCTCCCAGGATAGAACGAATTTCACACTGGTGTAGTGGTACTTCAAACCCCAGTGTTTCAGCGAACTCAAAGTTCGGTAGCAAATCACACTTACTGTTGCTTTCTTTGAAGTTAAAATATGCAGAAGAAAGGAGGAGAACTCAGAAAATTTGTATGGAAACTCTGAGAGAATGGACTTGTATTTATAGCCAAAGTTGGGCTGAAATCTGAAGAGGTGCAACTCTTCAGAATGGTTGTTTTAGCAAAACGGCCATAGAATAAATGCCATAACATTAATGGCTATTTACTCAACAATAAAGAGGGAAAATTGAAGGGTAGTTAATTTTCTGTTACAAAAACATAAAACTTAAAATTGGAAAACTGGAATGGATTTAATATTAATATTTTGGTATTAAACCAAATATTTAATAACATTTCTGTTAATATTTACTATTAACAAATAAATTTGGTCCAAAAATTAATCAATCGATCATTTGACCAAATCCGAATCCGAATCTGAATCCGAAGCCGAAGCCGAGCCGAGCGAGCGAGCGAGCGACGACGACGACGGCGCGAGGCTTGCTTTCTTCTCAACTCTTTATGAGCTAGAAGAATAGAAATTGCTTATATACCCATCAAAAACCTTTTCCTCTTCCCATATGGGACAATCAAGGAGGGAACCTTAAATATTACTAACATATTTCATTTTTTCCTCCATTTCCCATTCACCCTATTTTAAGCATTAATAGCTTAAAACCCCAACAACAAGCGCCAAGCTTGGAGTTGTATCACCACCAATGTCCAGTAGAGGGGGGATGAAAGTGAGTTGTTCCAGTTACACAAAGATTCCTCCACACGACCTTGAATTAGTCTTATGAAGCTAGTGATAAGGATTACTTGCATCCAATCCTACACATATTGTCTTAATTGACAAAAGGATTTCTCTTTCTCCCAGTTCAATTTGTTAAACTTCCTCAACTGTTGTCACTCTTTCTCGTCTTCCAATTTTCTTTACTTGCATATTTATGTCTACAACAATAACAACAAACCCATTATGTTCCCACTAGGTGGGGTCTAGGGAGGGTAGTCTTTACGCAGACCTTACCCCTACCTAACAGGGAGAGAGGCTGTTTCCAATAGACCCTCAGCTCAGGAAGGGTAATAAGAAGAAGTGGATAGAATCAAAGGAATAAAGAGGGAAGAGAAAAGAAAAAGGGAGAGATAAAGGATAAGTAGTACCAAATACTAGCAACAAGGGATACAATACCTAAGGCGAACAAAACCACATAACATAATAAAAATCTAAGAATATGAAGGGACATGCGTGCTACTAATACTATCGGTGAGCAACTAAAAACTATCTACTAACCTTCTACCTTAATCCTCGACCTCCACACCCTCCTATTAAGGGTCATGTCCTCAGTTAGCTGAAGCAGTGTCGTGTCCTGTCTAATCACCTCTCCTCAGTACTTCTTAGGCCTACCTCGAGCTCTTCTCAAACTCGCCATGACCAACCTCTCACACCTCCTAATAGGGGCATCAATGGTTCTTCTCTTAACATGTCTGAACCATCTCATCCTCGACTCCCGTATCTTGTCCTCCACGGAGGCTACTCCCGCTCTATCTCGCATAACTTCCTTCTTAATCTTATCTCTCCTGGTACACCCATACATCCATCTCAACATCCTCTTCTCTGTTACTTTCATCTTCTGCACGTGGGAGTTCTTGACTGGCCAACACTCAGCCCCATACAGCATAAGCAGTCAAACCACCACTCTATAAAACTTGCCCTTAAGTCTTTGCAGAACGTTCTTATCACATAAAACACAGTAAGCGAGCCTCCACTTCATCCATCCCGCTCCGATGCAATGTGCGAAATCTTCGTAAATCTCCCTGTTACCTTGGATAATAGACCTGAGATACTTAAAACTCGCTCTCTTGGGGATAACTTGAGCATCAAGCTTTACCTCTACATCTGCTTCATAGGTCCCGCCACAGAATTTGCACTCCAAGTATTCTGTTTTGGTTCTACTCAATTTGAAACCTTTAGACTCCATGGTCTATCTCCAAATCTCCAACCTCGCGTTAACTCCACTTTACATCTCGTCAATCAATACTATATTATCGGAAAATAGCATGCACCAAGGCACCTCCCCTTGGATGTGTCGTGACAGTACATCCATCGCTAAGGAAAATAAAAATGGGCTAAGAGCCGATCCCTGGTGCAACCCCATCACCACATGCAAATGCTCTGAGTCCCCACCCACAGTCCTCACCCGAGTCTTAGAATCATCATACATATCCTTAATCACCCTAATGTACGCTACCGGAACGCTACTAGCCTCCAAACACCTCCACAGGACCTCCCTCGAGACTTTATCGTACGTTTTCTCAAGGTCAATAAACACCATATGCAAGTCCTTCTCCCTCTCCCTATACTGCTCCACCCCGGCATGAATCCAAGCTGATTCTCGAAAATAGACACACACTTCCTCACCCTCTCCCAAACCTTCATAGTGTGACTCAACAACTTGATACCCCTATAACTTTTGCAATTTTGGATATCACCATTGTTCTTGTAAAGCGGAACCATCGTGCTCCACCTTCATTCTTCGGGCATCTTCTTCGTCTTAAAAATAACATTAAACTTTTCATGCAATGTTACAACTTTAGTGTGGTTGGGTGCAGAGGTGGAGGTACAAGACCAAATAGTTTTTGCAGTAAACATTTTATAAACGGAGGAAATACATACCATTAATCAATCGTATACCCGTCCTTAAAATAATGGCGGATGTATATATACCTTTTGTATAATCAGTATATAATTTTTGTATATTTGGCTAGTGTCTACAACTATTTTTGGCTGACCAAAGAATAAAAAGTCTCGTTACACATTTGGTTGGTCGATCAAAAATAATTATAAATAAAGTACGTATATATATATATATATATATATATATATATAATAAAGTATATTATGTTGTTTTAGTTTTCTTTTTTTAAAGTACAGCCCCGATTGGCCTGGACCATTAAACATGATACGTTTCTTCAACGGATACGAGAAGCATATCTACAAATCAATCTCTCTTTTATCTTCAGTATGAGAAATCAAGATGAAAGTTTGAAGGCTTTTGAACATCTGTATAATCTTGGTTTGATTTATTTTTATCGTGCAACTCATTTATTTAATTCGTCATTTATCAATTAGTATTGAATCAGATCATGTATCCTTAAAACCACAATACAAGTTTAATTGTTACTCGTATTTTGAGGTAAACTATACGGTTAAAATCGAGTATGTCCGATTTTATTGGCTCGAGGGATAGTCTCGAGAATAAGCCCACAATGGACCGAGCTCGAGCTCGAAGACACGAAGACCTAAGTACTCGCTGAGGATCGAGATTGGGCATGACCAACATCGAGCAACGGAGTAAGCAAGATCTCGGCGGAAATCTCGAAAGTAATTGAACTGCTAACGGTTATTGACATCAATCATGGGATTTACTTTCGAAATTAGAGTTGTACATTATTTAGGATTCCTCTACTATATAAAGAGGAACCTTATTCATTTGTAACACACATACATTCACTGAGAAATAATACATATGTTGCTATTTATTTGCTTACGTTTCACTATTGTTCTTAGTGTTCTTAATTCTTGAGCTCGAGGTTGTTCTTCATCGAGGTCGACGCATTGTTACAACACTGGTTTGATTTATTTTTATGGTTCAACTCATTTATTTAATTCGTCATTTATCAATTGGTATTGAATCAGATCACGTATCCTTAAAATCACAACACAAGTTTAATTTTTACTCGTATTTTGAGGTAAACAGTTTGGCGCCCATCGTGGGGCTAAGGATGATAGTGATTGTTCACTGCTAGTTCTGGTAAAACACACTATTTTACACTTGTTCTTGTCAAGAATTTTTATTTTCAGGTTGAATCATGTCAAACTCACAAAACACATCTACACACGCCGACAATGGCCTCGGACTTCACGGAGAAAACGGGAATGTTATTGCTTCAAGAATCGAGGTGCCACAGGCTGACCTTGGAGGAGCACTGCCCATCAACCCGATCGACGTTAGTTCCCATGTTGCTCTGAATGCGGATTTAGGCGCATACCCTGAAGGAAGTGTACGCAGAGAGGGTCAAACTGACGGTCGAGGTACACAGGGTAGGGGAGACGAAATAGTTAGTCTCCAAGTAATATTCGAAATGCTTCAAACTCAACAAACCTCCATCACTCAGTTGCAAAATTAGCACAAAGCACCAAATAGGGTCGAGCAGGAGGTTACTCGTCGTACTGAGGTGGTGGCTAAAAGATCATGTGATAACACCTCGACAAATGTTCCTTCTATAATGAGGATGCTCGTGGAGCTCACTAAGAGAATTGAATTGGGAGAGAAGAAATTCGAGGCCAACAATAAGAAGGTGGAAACTTACAATTCCCGAGTTGACCAAATACCGGGGGCACCACTAATCTTGAAATGAATGGATTCAAAGAAGTTTGTGAAAAAATCATTCCCTTCGAGTACGGCTCTGAAGCCCATCCCAAAGAAGTTCTGTATGCCCTACATACCCAAATACAACGGGACCTCTTACCCCAATGAGCACGTTACCTCTTTCACGTACTCCATTAAAGGTAATGATTTGGAGGATGAAGAAATCGATTTTGTGTTGCTAAAGAAGTTTGGGGAGACCCTATCGAAGGGAGCTATGATTTGGTATAATAACTTGCCACCAAATTCCATCGATTCATTCGCCATGAGATGCTAAGGGAGTTTGTATCTCGATTCTAAATGGAACGCATGGAGTTGCCACCAGTCACTGATGATTGGGTTGTTCAGGATTTCACCCAAGGATTGAATGAACGGAGTTCGATAGCATCACGACAATTGAAACAAATTTGATTGAATACCCAGCTGTAACTTGGGCAGATGTTCAAAATAGATATCAATCAAAGATAAGGGTCGAAGACAACCAGTGTGGAGCCCCTTCAGGTTCAGTTCATCCAAACCGATCGACAGGTAAAAACCAGAGAGACGTCGACAAAGAGTTAAGGCCGAATACAGAGCGGTACCAGCCATATACCGCAAATGGAAGGAATAACGGCACGGGACGCAACTCTGCCCGGAATGATCGAAGAAGCGATCAAGGGCAAAACTCTCGGGGACTTATGAGTAAAACTGGCTTTGACAAATATACAGATCCCACAGAAGTACCACGGCTATTGGAGTACAATTTCAGCGTTGATACATCGGGGATTGTATCGGCGATTGGAAGGATCAAAGATAGGCCGAATACAGAGCGGTACCAGCCATATACCGCAAATGGAAGGAATAACGGCACGGGACGCAACTCTGCCCGGAATGATCGAAGAAGCGATCAAGGGCAAAACTCTCGGGGACTTATGAGTAAAACTGGCTTTGACAAATATACAGATCCCACAGAAGTACCACGGCTATTGGAGTACAATTTCAGCGTTGATACATCGGGGATTGTATCGGCGATTGGAAGGATCAAAGATAGGCCGAATACAGAGCGGTACCAGCCATATACCGCAAATGGAAGGAATAACGGCACGGGACGCAACTCTGCCCGGAATGATCGAAGAAGCGATCAAGGGCAAAACTCTCGGGGACTTATGAGTAAAACTGGCTTTGACAAATATACAGATCCCACAGAAGTACCACGGCTATTGGAGTACAATTTCAGCGTTGATACATCGGGGATTGTATCGGCGATTGGAAGGATCAAAGATAGGCCGAATACAGAGCGGTACCAGCCATATACCGCAAATGGAAGGAATAACGGCACGGGACGCAACTCTGCCCGGAATGATCGAAGAAGCGATCAAGGGCAAAACTCTCGGGGACTTATGAGTAAAACTGGCTTTGACAAATATACAGATCCCACAGAAGTACCACGGCTATTGGAGTACAATTTCAGCGTTGATACATCGGGGATTGTATCGGCGATTGGAAGGATCAAAGATAGGCCGAATACAGAGCGGTACCAGCCATATACCGCAAATGGAAGGAATAACGGCACGGGACGCAACTCTGCCCGGAATGATCGAAGAAGCGATCAAGGGCAAAACTCTCGGGGACTTATGAGTAAAACTGGCTTTGACAAATATACAGATCCCACAGAAGTACCACGGCTATTGGAGTACAATTTCAGCGTTGATACATCGGGGATTGTATCGGCGATTGGAAGGATCAAAGATACTAGGTGACCTAGACATATACAGACCGATCCTTCTCAAAGGAACCCAAATTTAATGTGTAAGTATCATGGCACACATGGCCATAGGACCGAAGACTGCAGGAAGCTAAGGGGGGAGTTAGCTCGACTATTCAATGAAGGCCATCTTCGACAGTTCCTCAGTGATCGATCTAAAAATCACTTTAGAGAAAGAGATTCCAACAGAAAGAACGAACAAGAAGAACCTCAACATGTTATTCACATGATCGTCGACGGGGTCGACGTCCCACAAGGGCCTATATTCAAACGCACTAAGGTTTCTATCACCAGAGAGAAACGGACTCGAGACTATGTGCCTGAAGGCACTTTATCATTCAATGACGAAGAAGCGGAAGGCATTTCTTAGCCGCACAACAACACCCTGGTAATTTCTATTTTGTTGAATAACATTCAAGTTAAACGTGTTCTAGTGGAACCAGGCAGCTCAGCGAACATCATCAAATCAAGGGTCGTAGAGCAGCTCGGCCTACAGTACCAAATTGTACCTACATCTCGAGTCCTAAATAGCTTCAACATGGCTAGTGAAACAACTAAGGGGGAGATAATCCTACCGGCTAACGTGGACGGAACCATCCAAGATACCAAATTCCATGTCATCGAAGGCGACATGAGATATAATGCGCTGCTCGGAAGGCCTTGGATCTATAACATGAGGGAAATACCGTCGACCATTCACCAAATGATGAAGTTCCCGATGACGAATGGTGTGAAACGGTCTATGGTGAACAACATGCTGCAAAGGAAATGATTGCGGTCGATGAGGTAACGTCGATATCAACAACTTTGACTTCAGAAAAATCAAGAACCAAAGATAAGCAGACGGCCAAATGGCAATAACCGTCCCCAACCTCGACCGAATCGGAGAAGCAGGTAGTGTAAAAAGAAGAAGAAGAGGATTTCCTAACTCCTCGAAATTTTGTTATTCCCGAAGAATCATATGCAACTAAGTCAACGATCGAGGAACTGGAACAGGTGATACCAATCGAGCATCTACCCGAATGAAAGGTATACCTGGAAACGGGGTTAACCTCCGACTCAGGAAAAAACTCAAGCAATATCTTATTTATAACATGGACTGCTTTGCGTGGTCCTATTTAGACATGACATGAATCCCAACTGAGATAACAAGGCATCGACTGAGCTCAATCCAAAGTTCAAATCGATAAAACAAAAAAGAAGGCCCCAGTCCGAGGTAAAGCATGCATTCATAAAGGACGAGGTAACCAAACTTCTCAAAATAGGATCCCTTCGGGAGGTAAAATATCCTGAATGGTTAGCTAATGTAGTCGTTGTCCCCAATAAAGGGAACAAACTTAGAATGGGTGTAGACTATAAGGACTTGAACAAAGCATGTCCGAAAGACTCTTTTCCATTGCCTAACATCGATCGCAGGATCGACGCCACGGTCGGCCACGAGATACTTACTTTTCTCGACGCCTATTATGGGTACATTCAAATCCAAATGGACCCAGAAGACCAAGAAAAGACTTCTTTTAACACTAAGTTTGGGAACTATTGTTATAATGTAATGCCCTTCAGGCTAAAAATTGCAGGAGCTACATATCAACGCCTAGTTAACGAACAAATAGGTAAATTGATGGAAGTTTACATTGACGACATGCTAGTGTCGCTGCGCACAAAAGACCATTTGGCTCATTTGCAGGAAACATTCGAAATCTTGAGGAAGTACAACATGAAGCTCAACCCCGAGAAATATGCTTTAAGGGTCGGTTCGGGCAAATTCCTTGGCTTCATGGTGTCAAATCGATGAATCAAAATCAACCCCGATAAGATTAAGGCCATCGAGGACATCACCGTCGTAGATAATATAAAAGTTGTACAGAGGCTAACCAGACGGATAGCTGCCTTGGGTCGATTCATCTCAAGGTCATCAGATCGGAGCCACAAGTTTTTCTCCTAACTCATAAAGAAAAATGATTTTGCATGGACCCCAGAATGTCAACGGGCATTGGAAGAATCGAAGCGATATTTATTGAGCTCACCTCTGCTTCACACTCCGAAGACAGATGAGAAGCTTTACTTATACTTGGCGGTGTCTGAGATCGCAGTAAGTGGTGTCCTAGTTCAAGAAGAGCAAGGTACACAGTTTCCTATTTATACGTGAGTCAAACCTTAAGAGATGTTGAAACTAGATATCCACACTTATAGAAATTAGCACTTGCACTAATAAGTGCCTCTAGAAAATTAAGGCCATATTTTCAATGTCACCTCATATGTGTGATAACCACTTACACACTCCGTAATGTTTTTGCACAAGCCCGAATTATCAGACCTATTGGCCAAATGGGTCGTCGAACTCGACGGGTACGATATCGAATATCAACCTCGAACGGCCATCAAGTCCCAAATTTTGGTAGATTTCGTGGCCTATTTTATGCCAACCCTCTTACCTGAAGTGGAAAAAGGAGCTTCTATTAAAATCATTTACATCATCGGGGGTATGTACCCTCTTCACGGATGGTGCCTTGAATGTGAAAGGGTCCGGGCTCGACATTATTTTGAAGCCGCCCACGGGTAGCATTATTAGACAATCCATTAGAACTTCCAAATTGACTAACAACGAGGTCGAGTATAAGGCCATGATTGTAGGTCTTGAGCTAGCTAAAAGCTTGGGAGCGGAAGTCATTGAAGCTAAATACGACTCTCTACTGGTAGAGAACCAGGTAAACGGAACCTTTCAAAGTTCGAGAGGATAGGATGCAAAGGTACTTAGACAAATTGCAGGTAACCTTGCACCCTTTTAAAGAGTGGACTTTACAACATATACCTTGAGAACAAAACACCGAGTCCAATGCACTTTCCAATTTGGGGTTGATCGGCTCCAACCCTACACCACTATATAGTAGCGAGGAGTGGTCGATGCAGTTTTACCCGATGAGGTCGAGATCGATTTCCACGGGAGTTAATTTTGTTTGGAGTCGGGTATCTAACTAATCTAGATGTGCGTGTTGTTTCTAATTGCACTTCAACACATTGTTGTGATTGATTCTATTCTAAGTTTGATACTATTGAATGCTAAGAGTAATCTAAGTACAATAGTTTTGGTGAGAGCTTTCAAGGATTAAAAGGCACTAAGGAAGTAACTTCCGCCTAGGTGAGTATCTAATGAGTATCAAGAATCTAGGACAAGCTTGTTATGAATGGGGTCATGGTATAACCATCACACATAAGTTCTCACTCTATACCTCTCGGTAGTTTGAGTGACTTTGCCCGATTCGGCTTTCTCAAGCCCAAATGGGTGTTCATGCAATGCAAGTGAAATTGGCTCAAGTAGCATAATACTATCTCTAGGTTTAACCCTTTAACTGGGGCTATCAATCTCTTGAGTTCACCCCATTGTTGGCCTCATTTTCCTAGACTTAGTCCCTCTTTTCCAAGAAGAGCCTAAGTCATAAAGGCATGAATCAGTTTTTGCAACCACTAATTCTATAATTAAATCATGAATTATGCTAAATACCACTAACCCATAAACAATTAAGCCCTAAAATTCAAGACCCATTAAATACCACACTAGAGATGGGTCAAAACCCTAGCTATGGGGTCTAGCTACTCATAATAATAGCATAAATCAAAGGTAAATATGAAATATAAGCCATAATATTCAAATACAAGATGAAACTCTAAAGATTGAAGATAAATATACTCTAACATTACTCAAAAAGGTAAAAATCAGTCGTTCACGTGCTCTCCTCAACAAAATTTAACCTAAAATTGCTAAAAGGATTTATTTATACTAGGCTAAAAATTCTGGATAAAAATGCCCCTACGGAGGATTCGCGGACGCGTAATTCTGGTTGCGTCCACGCTAGGGCTTTTGTGTCCGCATAATAGTGCGCGGTTCGCGTATCTACATAATTGGGCTTGTGTAGAGCTTGGTATTGCGGACCGCGTATTTTTAACCGCGTATGCGTGAGATTCATTCGTGGCCGCGTAATTTGGACGCGGACCGCGTTCTTCACTTAAGCCCAAATTGTAAAGCCTCTGAACCTTGATATACGCTCTCAGAGGAAATCCAACCGCGGCCGCGCTAGCAATTTCGCGGTCGCCCTTTTCCATCGAGGTCAGCGGTGATTTTAGTGCTCAATATAGCCTCTCTGAATCTCAATTTCGCGGACCGCATATTTGTGGCCGCCTCTACGGTGGTCCTTACGCGGCCGCGCTTTTCTGTCGCACTCAGCACACTTGTTCCAACCTTGGATTTGTGAAAGTTTGACTCCTTCATGAGTTGATTATGTTTTCTTTGGATCATTTTGAACAAACCCTGCAAACAGGCACATTAAGTTAGTTTTCGGGAATACCTTTACGCATTTTTTACCCAAAACCTAAGTAAAAGAGAGCAATTAACAGGATAAAATCCCTACTTATCAACTCCCCCAAACTTAAGCTTTTTCTTGTCCTCAAGCAAATAAGGTAATTCCCACCTCCGCAAGAAAAAGAAGGAAAATTTCAGTTGTCCTAATGTGACTTCATCAAGCATCAATTGGGACTAAAAATTACCCTCAACACAAATGCATTATCAACAACATCATGCTATGACATTTTGAGTTTCATAGTTCTAATGTGACACAAGAGCATCAAGAGTTGACTCAATTCATCAAGGAAACTCGCTCTCTCATGTAGGTCATTGTGGATCCCAAACTCCTCCTCCTCTACTCTCCATTAGCAAATCTCACTTTATAGAATGTGACACTCAACATTGTTTTCTTGAATCCTTTCAACCTTTTCTTTCTTTTTGACATGCTTCTTTTTGGCTTTTCATCCTTTTCTTTGCCTTTCCTTTTTATCAATTTGTTTTGCTCTTTGAACCTTTCATCACTTTGAAATTCCTCTTCTCTCCCCCCAACTTATGTTTTTGCCTATTGTTCATCATGAATGCTAGGAAAGATTGGGTGCCAAGAGAGGGTAATTATAAAACGGATGAAGGCTTGTAACGTGGTTATTGAATGGAAAAGGCTTAGGCTCAAAGGGTTGACTAAGGATATCATAATGGTAGGCAACAGAAGTTTTCAAAGTTCAAATGGGACTAAGGAGAGCCTATAATCACTTCTCAAGTCAAGCTACACTTAGAATTTCGCCTAGACAAATATTCAGGGCAAGTTCTAGACTTGTTGGCACAGGACTTTGACTTGCAATTCAATATCTCACCTCTCAAGCTACTGGATTGTTAAAGAGAATATAGTCAAGGGCCCACAACAACCCTAGATAAGATTGAAGATCAGAGATGGCTCACAGAAACCACTTGGTGATTGTTTTAGTCAGCTCAAGAGTCTAAAGGTCACAACTAGAGCTAATCGCGTCAACAAACTTGTCTCTAACCATGAGGTCGAAGGTAAATGTGTTAGTACCAAGTGAGGCCTACTTGATCCACTTTTATTCATTACTACTATGTATCAAAGTAAAAAAAGAAAACAGACCCAATCCCTTAAGAAGGTTGTCACGCCATCCATCGTTGGGAAGAGCCACCCGGTTCACACAACATCCACCTTTGGAAAGAACCGTGGTATTAAGAAAACCAAAGGCTTATTAATCACGCGAAAATGTAAAAAGAAGCTACAAACTCAAAAAGAAGCTACTAAAGGAAATAATAAGCTAAGTTATTAAGGAAAATTACAAAAGAAGTTATAAAGTAAACTACGGAAAGTAAAATGAATATGTACAATAAGGGAGTGAAATGAATATATACAAAATAGGGATGAATATATACATGGAGTGGTAAAGTTCTACACATACCAAAAGTGAAAATAACGAAAGTGAGAATACGATAAGTAAAAACAAAAGAAAAATAATGTCATAATTATTACATGCAGTCATCAAATCAAAATAAGACCACCCCCGCGACCATCTCTCCTCTCTCCTCTCTCCTCTCTCCTCTCTCCTCTCTCCTCTCTCCTCTCTCCTATCTCGTTTGGTGATCTCATGCACGCTTAGGGAAGCCATGGCTGCCATTGTATCTCCCCAGCTTCATGTTGTGGGAGATTACATTCAAAACAACAATGAAACACATCCTAGTCATAATCCAAAACAGTCATATGCATCACAACTTGTTTCAAAACAATTTGCCGCAAAACTGTCGAAGATAGAGCTATGCCCTGTAACGTTTGAGCATGGAGAACCAACGGTGGAATTCACTGTCGAAGAGGTTAATGCATTCACCATCGAAGAAGTATTACACCAAGCTGTAATTCTCAAGTTTTCCTATGGAAAACCAGATTTGCACGAGTTGAGACAGACTATACCAAAACAATTTGATGTCAAGGGATATTGTAACATGGGAAAGTTGGAATGTCGATATATACTGGTAAGATTTGAGTTGTTTGATGATTTTTTTCAAGTTTTGTCAAGATCTACAGGCTATGTTAAGTCGAAGGGCGATGAGTTCTTCTTCAGAACTTTCCCATGGACAGTAGGATTTAATCCACGAGAAGAAACGTCAAAGTCAGTCGTTTGGATCTCGTTACCAGATTTGCTTGCAAATTTCTTTGCAAAGAAGTCGTTAATGTCTATAGCGTCAGCAGTTGGAAAGCCTTTAGCAGTGGACATAGCGACTCAAGATAAAATGCGACCAAGTACGACGAGGGTTTTGATTGACCTAATGGACAAACATCCTAAGAGAGTTAGGATTAATATAGTGGATAACAAATCTGGGAAGTTAGTTGAACATTATCAAGATATTGTGTATGATAGTTGTAAACATCAAGGGCATGATGAAAGATCATGTCGTTGGAGAATCGCAGAAAATAAGGAAGATGTAGGTGATGTAGATGTAAGTGAAGGACTGGCAATCTGGACAAATTGCAATGTGATGCTAGGGAATATCTCAATGCAAAAAAGGGAGTGCAATTAAGAGATGAAGCAGAAAAAGCAACTCTGTTGTGCAGCAGTTTTTGCAAGCAGATGGAAGAAAACAAACTGGTAATATCGAGCAGTAGGGTATGCGAGTTGAAGGAGGCAAATAAAATACTACTGGGAAAAATGCTAAAGGGATACAAACAAAGGATGAGCAGAAACGGGATAATGGGACTAAAAATGATATGGGTAATGCAGGACAAGTTCATGAAGGAGTTATGAGTGATATTGTTGTTAAACAAGGAGAACAAACTGCTGGGAAGGTGCAGGATCAAAAATTGTGGGAGATGTTTCAAGGGTTGTTAAGGGTCCAACTAAAGTTGATGTCCCTTCTGAAAAAGCCTTAGCAACAATTTTCAATGCCATCAATCCAGTGGTGCAAGCTTATGATAAGTTGAAATCTTCTAAGAATGCAAGTGCTACTGGTTTTGATCGAGCTCAAGCAGATATGCAAATTGAGGTTAAGGTAGATGGTAGGAAAAATGATATGGGGCAGGATACATGTGATAAGAAGTCACATGTTGTAGCTGAAGGAGAGGTACAGAGTTTAGGCAATAAAGAGACTGGGAAAGGAGCAACACCAGTGGTCATTAACGATGCTGAGACCCAGGCTTTAGGAGTCGAAGAGAGAGGAAATAAGGGCGTGCTTATGGAAGATAAGGCTGGGCATACAAAGATTGATGGTGAGGGTGAGAATCTAAAGAAAAAATGAGAAGATTGGAAAGAGGTAACTCCCACAAAATCTCCTACAAAAAAAGGATTATCACCAAAAATCCATAACAAAACTGTTCGACCAAATGACACTAACCTTGTGTCCAGTGGCAATTCATTCGAGATTCTGGAAAGTGATGGAGATGTTGGAGAAGATACAACTGGTCTAAATGGTAATGGGACATACAAGGAGTTAGTACCATGCAACAACAGTAACAAAAAACCTCAGGACAGTGACTATTTAGCGAGGGATTTGAATGTTCGACCAAAGGTTTCAAAGAACAATCTGATAGAGGAGTTAACGGGCAAAGCTCACAGCTCCAATTCTCCTACTCTGCATTTTTCTAATCCTCATATGGAACAAATAATTAAAGATGTGCAAAATGCAATGATGTTGAATAACAATCTGGTAAAGCAACCTATGGTTACATTGAACACCTCAGTGTTTGAAGTACCAACACAGTCATTTGAATCTTGTAGAGAGCACACTGGTGATGCTGGACAATTGGTACTGTCCACAAGAAATAATAAAGAATTATCAAGGCCAATGTGAGGGAGATGGCAATCAAATCCAAGTTTTGGGCAGACCAATGTGAGTATGAGGGTGAAGAAGATTGGGCTGATGAGTTTGCATGAGATTCAATTGAGGAAGATGATCAACAAAGTGAAGAGGAAGATATGTTATCAGTTGGCTCGCCTACTTTGCCTAAAATTAGCAGCGCGTCAAAAGTGAGTTCAAGTAGTAAACTTAATGCTAAAGCACTAGACTTCATTCCTTTATCAAGGCAACACATTAATGGAGAAAACATAAATGAAGCTCGATTGAAGGCAGTGGCAGTAGCAAAGAGATCTGGACAACATCAGCAGTTAATCATACATGATCATGCTGCTATTGATGTAAATGAGAAGCAAGAAGATGCATTTAATCCAGAAAATCAGCAACTTATTGAAAGCAATTCAAAATCAGCTGAACAAGTGCAAAATAAGGGATAGCAAAAATAGATTTCAATTGCTCCTGTGATCAGTTTGGAGGAAAGAACATTACTGGATGTGATGGTGAGTTCTAAAGTTGCAAATTTGTTTACTACCACTTCTTTGAGCATTGGTCGTGTAAACAAGAATAGGAATAAGGTGCAAGACGTAGCAAAATAGCAGAACAAGTCAATGGTATCTAATACACAAGATGGAAATTCATTGACGACACAAGGTTTGGATCAATATATGCTACATCCAGTGAAGGTGGCCCGAGACATGTATGATTAGGGCGAGGAAGATGATATATTAAATCAATACCGGGCAGAGGCAGCAAGGAAAGGTGATTTATCACCTATGCATAGCGGCAAAAAGAAGAAGACACACACAAGAGAAAAAAGTTGGGACGGCAAGGTGAGTGAAGATGCAAACATCAGGCGACTTCCAATGAGAGTTTCCAAACAAAAACAGATTGGTCCAACTACGTCAACAAAGTCCACTCGTTCAAAGAAGAAGCATGAATTTTGAAGATATTTTGAAATGGAATGATGATGAATACAAAAGCCTACAAACAGAAGATTTCACAAGGTCAGAGAAGGAAGAGCAACATTGCTATTACTACATCTTTTTATTTTACCATCACATTAGTATAGTCTTATGTAATATCATCACAAATTATGTTATAAACTCTGTGATGATCATAGAATATTTAGTTCTTTCTAGCTCTTTCTTTTTACATGCTTGTCAGTAGATGAGGCTATTTATGCCTAATTAGGAGTAGTCAAGGTAAGGTTTAGCCTAGTAGTTGTTGCCCTTGGCCTATGCCTTTGGGAAATACCCAAAAGGCTCTGAGATTATATGCCCTCGTGAGACTTTGCCGGCAGCTCCACCATGATTCCTCTGCATGAGGCTGCCACTTAGGGCATTGTGAGGCGCAGAAGAATGATTATATAGACAAGGCATAGAGGCAAAACTATTGGTGCTATTGTCCCCCTTATTTGTACTATTCCTATGCGGTTCCTTTTTTGCTTTTTATTATTAATAAAACTAGCCCTAAGCACTTGCCTAGTGGAGTTTACAAACGGAAAAAAAATAAGACCACCCCCCAAATAAAAGTTAGCATTGTCCTCAATGCTAAAAGCAAAATAAAGATCTGGGAAGGAATAGAGAGTAAAGAAAACTCCCTATGTGGTCTCTGTCACATGGGGTCAGGCACACTGGTGGGGTCCTCAGACTGTGTAGGCTCATCAGGATCCTCCAACTGTATCTCCAAGTCCTCAGTTTTGGGCACCACAAATATTCTCACCGGCTCTCTATCAACCTCCTGCTCTGATGCCTGTGTTGTTTGTGCTGCAGGGGCAGTCTTCTCCATAAGTAGGTCCACAGGAATATCTCCGACGGAAGTGAGTTTTTCCACCTCCTTCTTCAGTTGCTCTACTGACTCCTTGGAGGCTTGAGTCTTCTTCAACTTCTTGACCTACTTCCCCAGTTCCTTGATCACCTTCCTATGCGTAGCCAGTGTCTCGAAGATTTTCTTTTGATTATCTAGGATCTGCTTCAAGTAGTCCTCCACTGATGGAGGTAGGTGAATATGTGCTGGAGTTGCATGTGTTGCGACCGCACTAGATAAGACAGACAGCTTTGTTGTAGTTGTCTGCATCCAGTTGTTGATGCTGGATAAAGTCTGATTAACCCGCAGTGCAGTTTGAGAGTAAGTCGAGGAGGAAGGCACAGATAGTGGGGCGGCGAAAAATGGCCTAGAGGAAGGAGGTGGCTACAGCAACAGAAGAACCTTCAGTTGTGGAAGGCTCGGGCCTAGTGGCCACTACCCTTGGCTTTTCAGACTGTCTAGTGGAGGTAGTGGCTTTGACTTTGGACTTGGGGTTGTCTGCTCCCTGGAGGCTGTACTAGGAGAAGGGCCTCTTCGGCTTCACCTTTTTGTCAAATTCCCTCCCCTCAACTTTTTGATCCTCCAAATACATAGTGAGGAAGCTGGGGTAAGGGTATGATCTTTCTTCCTTCCCGATATCTTTTCTGATGTTTTTGGCCATGAGGTTTCCCACATTTATCGGGCACCCCCGCCATGATAGAGGCCATAAGGATTTCCCGGGAGACTGGGATATCACTGTCATCCGGGATTGATCTAGCCTGCTGCAAACAAAGGTGCACCACCCTTTTGCTTCAAAGCTCAGAGTGTTTCTAGCAATTTGGACACCAGGTGTAAGCCAAGCCGGTGTTGTCCCTGGGATGGCTATCACCTTTGCAAGCCATGGACAGGCTGCCTCATCTAATGCCAGCTTCTCCAAGTATAGGGGGTCCACATCATCAAATCCGGCATAGGTTTTCAGTGTCTTGCCATCAAACCCGATCTTCTGGTTCCATACCTTAGTCACATAGGTGCCCTTTTTTATATGGGAAACATTGGCGTAGAATTATTTGACTAGGTACTCATTTGCCTCCGGCAGCTTGCTAGTGAATAATTTCCACCCTACTTTTTCATAAAATTGTTTCTTCACATTGGGATTGTGGGGTAGAAGATCTCTTTCAATGAATTGCCTCTTGAGGATGAGCAAACTTTGTGGACACCATTCCCGGAATTTGTGGTAGGCTTTCTCACTGACAAATCTATCTTGCCATATTGCGGGCTTTCTTGATCTAACCAAACCCCCCACCTGGGTATCACATCCCCTCCCGTCATCGGGGACATCTTCTCTCTCTAGATTGATAGGAGCAACTGTTGTTGAGGTCGGAGTTGCAGCAGGCGCAGAAGATGGTGTTGAAGTCTCACGACCTCCTTCTAAGCCATCAGACGACTCAGACAAGGAGGTAGATTCATTGACGAGGCGTTACGGTTGTGATTGGGCCTCTTGTTGAGGTTGTGCAGGTTCCCCTTCAAAAATCTCCTGGGATGGGAGATATTCACTAGTCTCAGATGAGTCGGGAGTGGGTCTTCTAAGGGTTTTCTTCTTGCCAATGACCCTTTGAGGTGCTAAAGGTGAAGTATGTTTCCCTCTGCCCCGACCTCGAGAGGATTCTCCCCTACCTTGTGATTTTTAGAGACTACCACGAGATTGCACCATTATATACATGCACAATTAGTGAAAGATCATTAGTATTGTGGTTCAATGTATCATTAAAGAAATGCAGTTGAAATGCAACAGTGCTTCACACGACAGGGGTTCGCTGACAGCGAAAAAATAGGTGCGGCCGCGGAAGGGCCATCGCGGACCGCGTAAAAATGAACGCGGTCACGAAGACGTTGGGATCAGACTACCAACTCTCCAAACATTGGCTTCTGGTGACAGCAAAATAATGGGCGCGGCCGCGAAAGAATAAACACGGACCGCGTAAAAGTGAACGCGGCTGCGGAACCAATTGCTAAACTCTCCGAAACTTATGAGCGCGGACAACGAATTTTTGGACGCGGCCGCGAACTTATAACCAAACTCAGCTCTTACAAAAGCATGAACGCGGACCGCGTAAAAAGGACTGCGGACCGCAAAGTTCAACCACAACAGGCACTGATGAGAAATTTAAACCTAGGGTTTTTCACCTAGGCACTGATGAGAAGTTTCGGCCTTCTTCATCTTGTCCTTCTCTCGAAGCTACTCCACCAGCTCACCCTTCTGTTGAACCTGCAAAGCCCAAGCATTAATTTCCAAAATCAAGTTAACACATAACAAGCTCATAAGAAATTATGTTACCCTTCGATGAGTTCGGTCTGATCTCGATGAGCTTCTGTGAGTTCGGCTCGAAGGGTCATGATCTCCTCTTCCTTTTGAATGTAGAGGAGTTAGACGCCATCCCTCTCCTCGATGAGCTTCTTGAGCTCAGCTTCACATCGAGATAGCTCAGCCCAGGATTTGGAAGATTCTTCTCAGTGGAGCACCATGGCCTGTACACAAAGGAGAAAGTCAGGCTTGGAAAAATATGAATTAAACACAAGTGTAATAGCGAAGAAATGGAACTTACTTGTTTCAGAAGCCAATGAGCCTCATCAAAAATGAATGATGAATCTGGATCGGGAACATCATCGACTCTAACAAAGCATTCCCGAAATATATCATTCCCTTCGTGGGCCAGCCCCACGTCGGGAGTCTTCATGGCCCGAGCATCTTGAAACTGTCCCTCAGAGAATGTATGGCCAAGCAGAGAATCACCAATATTGATTATCCCAAGTGAATCACTTGTGAAATTATCTTCTCTCTAAAGGGCCTCAGAGTTACACCCTTCGGGCACACCCGCCGGCTGATCATCACGGTAGGGGCGTCCTCAATACCCGATTGCTCGGACCCTCTTCCGAGATGCCTTCAGTTTGAGATTGGGTCGCTTCGACCTCCACTAACACAACACTCTTGGACGCTTCAGTACTTCCTCTCTTTCGAGCCACCAGCGGGCATCCATCATCTTCACCCTCTTCATCTTCCTCTCGTAGTCGTTGAACTACGTCGGCATGCTCAGCGGAGGACTCAGCTTTTGACTTCCGAGCTTTGTTTTTCTTTGGCTTGGGGGTATCAGGAGGAGAAGCTCTTCCCCTTTTCCTATCTTTGTTCGGCTTCGGTACCTCCTCTTCCCCAGGCGGAGGTGGCCTCATAACTACGTTTTCACCGAAACCTATACGAAAAGAAACCAAGTTAATAAGGAGTACACTACGCGGGTAAGGGTGTAATCTGGGCCGAGACTGAGCCTAAATGGGCTTCGTGGGATTTTTTGTAGGAACAGTCCCGGAACCGGGACCACGAACTAATGGTCCTGAGCTAAGTGGGCCGGTCCCGGGCCTAAGTGGGCCGCGCCTATTTCTTTTTAAATTTTTATCTCAGGAAATTTCTTGTAAATTATATTATAGAAATGTAAAGAGATATTCAAACCAATGCATTATGGTGTTTTAGAGACCATGGAAACCAAGTTCACTAGCTTTTTTGTTCTCAAATGCCTCAATATACTCTTATCGTGGTAATATTGCTTGTTTTTGTTCAAGTTCACACGATATTTTCAAAAAGGTTTCATACTAAAGGCGGATCTACGATTTAACTTTTATGAGTTTAATTTTTTTGTAAAGACCAGTAAAATTTCCATGTCTAAAATAATGCCCGAATGGGTCCCTATGTTTATTAGTTGGCCAGTCTAGGGGTATGTCTTTCAACCTCATATGAGGGGAATGTCATGGTGTGTAATGGAGCAGAGTCTTCGCTTGTAGCGGAAGTCAAGAGAAAGCAATTCAGGGATCCAACTTGGGCACAATTGAGGGAAGCAATTTTGAATCACGAGACTTCAACATTTTCACTTGGCAATGATGACGGTGTCTTGCGGTGTCAAGGGAGATTATGTGTTCCAGATGTGGATGATCTCCGGGAGAGGGTAATGGCAGAGGCTCATAATTCCAGGTATTTTGTTCACCCAGGTTCTACGAAAATGTATCACGATCTCAAGGAGATTTATTGGTGGAATGGTATGAAGAGGGGTGTGGCGGACTTGTTGGCTAGGTGTCCGAATTGTCAGCAAGTGAAGGCCGAGTATCAGAGGTCCGGTGGGTTGACACAGCTTATGGAAATACCAATGTGGAAATGGGAAATGATCAATATGGACTTTGTGGTAAGATTACCCCGCACTCAGTGCAAGTTCAACTCAATTTGGGTAATAGTGGATCAACTCACGAAGTCGGCGCATTTCTTGCCAGTCAAGTCCACCAATACTGCAGAACAGTACGCTCAGTTGTATATCAAGAAAATAGTCAGACTCCATGGCACTCCAGTTTCTATTATCTCGGATCGAGGAGCCCAGTTCACAGCTAATCTTTGGAGGAAATTTCAGCAGGGTTTGGGTACTCAGGTAAACCTCAGCACAGCTTTCCACCCACAGACAGACGGTCAAGCGGAGCGGACTATTCAGACGCTTGAAGATATGTTACGGGCTTTAGATTTCAAGGGTAGCTGGGATGATCACTTGCCGCTTATAGAGTTTGCTTACAATAACAGTTTCCATGCTAGTATTCAGATGGCCCCATTTGAGGCATTGTACGGAAAGAGGTGTAGGTCTCCGATCGGATGGTTCAAGGTTGGTGAGGCGGAACTGCTAGGACTGGATCTTGTGCATCAAGCTATGGAAAAAGTTAGATTCATTCAGGAAAGGATGAAAACTACTCAGAGCCGTCAGAAATCCTATGTGAATGTTCGTCGTAGAGATTTGGAGTTTCAAGTAGATGATTGGGTATTCTTGAAGGTGTCTCCCATGAAGGGATTGATGCGGTTTGGGAAGAAAAGGAAATTAAGCCCAAGGTATGTGGGGCCATATCGGATCGCTCAGAGGATAGGGCAAGTAGCGTATAGGCTGGAATTGCCCCCTGAAATGTCATTAGTGCATCGAGTGTTTCATGTGTCCATGTTAAAGAAGGTAATTGGAGATCCAGCTGCCATCGTGCCAGTTGAGACCATTGAAATCAATGAAGAATTGTCATATGAAGAGGTTCCGGTTGCTATTCTTGATAGGCAAGTCCGTAGATTGAGAAACAAATAAATTGCTTCTGTTAAAGTGTTATGGAGAAGTCAGCAAGTCGAGGAAGCCACGTGGGAAGCGGAAAGTGAAATAAAAGAAAAACATCCCCATTTGTTTGAACAAGTCTAGTAGTGATCGTGAGAACTGCCATCTCTAAGTGAATACACCCTTGTGTTTAATTTTGTGCAAGAACACTTCACTCTCCTAATTTTCTTATTTTTGTAACATCTCAAGTTGTGCCATATTTGTGTATGTTGTGATTATTTGGGTAATGTGCAGCTCCTTGAAGTAAGCTAGATTATGTGTAATTCATGTGATAGTTAAATGATATGCAAGTTGTGGTGTTAACTGAATTATGTA
>MDKH01114953.1:0-20314 GCA_005239495.1 Nicotiana undulata | reverse complement strand
AGCTTCTGTCTTTCTTCTGATAATGCTTTTTCTTAAAAGACACTTGAACATAAATAAGCGATCGAAACTTAGTTCATTAATACGGATTACATCAATTTCCCTACTCCTCTTTTCTTTCTTTTCATTATTTGAGTTACATCTTCATGCCTAATATTTTCAAAGAATAACACATTGCGGAATTCAAATAATAATAGCAGATCCATGATTCTTTACTATTGAACGTGGCCTTTACAAAATGTAGGGGTGTACAAAGGAACCGATAAACCGCATCAAATTGATAATTTGAGTCAAGTCAGAAAAAAAAAGAACCTGATTGTGGTTCAGTTTGATTTGGTTTGGTGTTGAAAAAAAATTCGACCATAATTGGTTTGGTTTTAGCTAATAAAATCAAACCGCAACCAAATCAACCCGACATAACATGTATAGGAGTTTTAAATATATTTAATACATAAAAGTTTATTGTATTGTCATTTACAAATATTTCTTAAACAATTTCATAATTTTATCTTTTAACGTATTATTTTAAGTTTTCAAGTTTAGACTTATTTTGAATGCTCCAATAAGTTTTATACTCTATAAATATTAGTAACTCAAATGAAGTCCAAACCAAAATCAAATCAATATCAATACTAACAAAAGATATTCAATTAAATTATACTAGGAATGATGATAAGTAGGGATTTTGACCGCTTATTTGCCCTATTTTACTTGAGTTTTAGCTCGAAAATGCTTAAAGGTATCCCGAGAACTAATAAAATGAGCTTTCTTGCAGGAATATTAAAAAAAAGCCAAAAAAGTAAAAATCAACTCAAAAAGGATTCGAAATTGGACGAGGACAAAAATAGGGCAAAAATGCTTAGAGTACGGACCGCACAATTCTGTTTTGACCGCAAACAATGAAGGAACCCTATCAACTTCAGCTTCACAGTGTGCGGATCGCATAATCCTAGTGCGGCCGCAGAAGAGAGGTTCAAAGACTTGGCCGCAGAAGAGAGGTTCAAAGACTTGGCCGCAGAAGTTAGTGTGCGGCCGCATTCACTATTATGCGAACCGCAGAGGAGTAGATTCAGAGAACCTCGAGTTAAAGTTGTGCTGACCGCAGGAATTTTTTGCGGCCACAGAAGGAAGTGTGTGGCCGCAATCACTATTACGCGGACCTCATAAAAAGATATTCAGAGAATACAAAGTGAAGACATGCGGTCCGCACGATTTTTGTGCGGCCGCACTCACTTTCTGTGCGGTCCGCAAACTAAAGTCCAGATCCCAGCTCAATCCATGTGTGCAGCCGCACTCAGAATTATGCGGCCGCACAACCTCCGCAGGGGCGTTGTTGTCAGATATTTTCAGCTAAGTATAAATAGGACTTTTCGTCATTTTAGGTTAAGTTTGGTTTTGGAAGAGCACCTGTTTCGTTTTCTTTTACTGCTTTTAGTAATTTGTACTAGATTTGTCTCCAAACACTAGATTTTCATCCCATAATCAAATATTATGGATTTTATCTTTATTTCTTTTTTAATTTCTGTATTTTTCATGAGTAGTTAAATTTTTAGCTAGGGTTGTGACCCAACCCTAGTGTGGGTATTTGATGGGTGTTTAAATTAGAGCTTGTTTTTGATTGGGTTAGTGATATTTAGCCTAATTCTTGCTAGAACTGAAGAATTAATGGTTACAAACATTGATTCATGCCTAATTGACTCAGTCTCTACTTGAGAAAGATGAACTAAGTCTAGAAAAACTTGGCTAACAAGGAATTAAAGGGTTGAACCTAGAGATAGTAATACCCGACTTGAGATAATATCACTTGTATTGTGCAAATACCCATTTGGACTTGAGAAAGCCAAATTGGGCAAAATCACTCAAACTACCGAGAGGTATAGAGTGAATACCCGAGTGTTATTGCTATATTACGACCCCGACTAATCATACTTGCCCTGGAGTTTACAACCTATTAGATAACCACCTAGGTAGAAGTCACGACCCTAGACCCTTTTATCAATTGAAAAACTCAAAACCAAAAAGATTGTCCCTTAGTTTTATACTAGCAAACGATAGAGTAAAGTAGAAGCAGAACACCAATCAATATTGTGGAAGTGTAATTGGAGCCAAAACTTGCAATCAACCTAGATATACACCTAATCCCATGTTCTAACTCCCTGTGGATTTGATCTCGATCTTTGTTGGGTTTATTATTGCATCGACTGCCTCGCTACTTAATTATGGTGTGGATTTGGCCGAGATTAATTTTTGGCGCCGTTGCCGTGGAGTTAAAAGGATTTAGCTATATATCTAGGTATTTGTGTGTTTGTCCTTCTTTCCTTTCGACTCACTAATTTTGTTTGTGAATCATTTTTAGGTACGAAATGGCTCTTAATAACGAGCCCCTCAGAAATTTACCATTGGGGGAGGAGGTAGATTATGATCAAGTAGATTAGGTTTATCCCGAACCTCAAGTAAACAGGCGAGGCCGACCGCCTCATGATAATGTCCCAAACCCTCCCCCGCCTCCACCAAGAGCAGCACACCGGGTGTTTCCGAACGAGGGATATGCTAGTGCTATAGTCCCGCCTCGGATTAGGGCGGGAAACTTCCAAATAACCAACATGATGCTTACGCTGCTTGAGCAACAGGGTTTCTTCATCGGAGCTCCACACAAAAATGCCTACAAGCATCATAAGGGGTTCGTCGATACTTGTTGGGTGAGCAAACAAACAAATGTTTCCGAGGATGCACTGCGATTGAGGCTATTTCCCTTTTCTCTATGGGGAAAAGCTTTGGACTGGTTAGAGAGATTTCCCAATCATTCCATCCACACTTGGGATGAGTTGGCCGAGAAGTTCATTGCCAAATTCTTCTCTCCGGGGCACATGGACACACTAAGAATAAAATTCTAGCTTAAGCAAGAGCCCAATCATTCATTGCACGAGATTTGGGAAAGATATCGTACCATGATCAAAGAGGGCCCCGAAAAATGATATGACCGAGGCCATGATCCAACAGACCATCTACCGGGGGGTCAACACAACAAATCAGTGTGTGGAAAATCGACTTGTCGGGGGTAACTTCATGAACACGCCTTATTCTGAAGCTTGTGAAATCTTGGATGAGATGGCGGATACCTCTTCGGCGTGGCAAAGTAGAGCCAATGTTCCTCAAGGTGACCCAAATGTTATTCACCTATACAAGGAGCTACATGATCATGGGCAAGCTATTGCGGAGTTGACAACCACCACGAACCAATTGGCCAAGGCTCAACTTCAATAGGTTCAAGGGCCAAAACAGGTGATTGCAATGAAGGGGTGAACAAGAGACGACAACGAGGTCAAGAAGTACAAAGCCATCCGGATCAATTTGAGGAAAGTAATAGTGGGTATAATCAAGATGATTCATATGATGAGAAAGATGAAGAGGTCCAATACGTCAACAATTATCAAGGTCAAAGAAGCAATGCTCCAAATCAACAACAATGGAGATCACAAGGAAACCAAGGATATTGGAGTGGTGGCAACAACAACAACCAAGGCAATTGGGGTAACAACAATAATCAAAGAAATTGGGGTAATCAAGGTAACCAAGTCAATTGGGGAGGAAATAATCAAGGTAATTGGGGTGGCAACAATCATAGCAATTGGGGAGGCAACAATAATCAAGGGGGTTGGAACAATACATGGAAATCGGCGGTCAGGCTTTCAAAGGCCTCCGATGTATCAACAACAAAACAACTCGCCTCCGTATCCGTCACAAGGTCCTAGTTCTTCCAATACTTAAATGAGACAGATTTAAAATATGTTTAAGAAAATGATGGAGAAAAACACCGGCTCCGATGCCGAATTAGCCTCCCACAACACCTTTATCTGCAATTTGGAGGTTCAACTTGGCCAAATTTCTCAATCTTTAAATACTCACCCTAAGGGGGAACTACCTTGTGATACAGTGGTTAACCTGAAAGGTAGGAACAATACGAGGCATGCAATGACCATGACAAGAAGAAGGGGGAGAGGTGGAGTTACAAATACATCAAACCAAAGAAGAAATGTTGATGATGATGTGTTGGTTCAAGAAGATGATATGCCAAGCAATGATGTTAAAGCTAATTAAAAGGTGAGGATTGACATTGCTGAAAGTGTGGAGGAGACACAAAACAATGTGAACCCATATAGGGAGCATGTAACAGACATATCGTATTTTTCTGTATCTCTGTACAGTAATTGTTTGGTTCTTCTAACTGTCCCTTATCTGTGCATTGTTTGATTCTACTTAGAGTGAAGTTTGTTTATACATACTAGTACTATTCAATGGTACTAACGTCCCTTTTGCCGGGGGTGCTACATCTTTTATATGGATGTAGGTGGCTCTATAGCAGGTAGCTCTGTCCGCCGATAGTGGTGCCTTCTCTTCATCCCTTCAGCAGTTCTGGTGAGCCCCACTTCCTCTCGAGGCCGTGTGTAGTCTATACCGTCTTCTTTTGTCTATGTTGTGTCATTAAAGGTATAGCCGGGGCCTTGTTGCCGGTAAGTTTGTGTAAAACTCCTAGTACTCTTAGAGGCTCCGTAGACATTATATGGGTTGTATATATGTATTTGGGGCAGTTGCTGTGTTCGGTCGAAATCGTGGTCCGTATTGGAAAAGTTGTATGTATTATATATGTTTTTGGATTATCAAATGTTGAAAGTTAAAAGAGGAAATGAACTTATGGTGTAAATTTTACTTTTAATTTAAATTGGCTAATTCATATGGAACAATGTGTATTATAGACACGGGGAAACGCGTTGGGTAGGAAAGGCAAACCAGGTTCGCTTGACCAAGATTATCCGGTTAGGCGCCAGTCTCGTCCCTCGATTTTGGGGCGTGACAAACTTGGTGTCAGAGCCTAAGGTTTTAAAAGTGTCCTAGGATGTCTCGGAGCCGTGTCTAGTAGAGCCCTTCTTATCAGTGTGTTGTCGACAACATCTATAATTAGGGGGATGCATGGACATTTGGAAAGTACCTATGTATTGCTACTCTATATAGTGTGATATGGTGAAAGGTGAGGTTGTCTATCTCTGACTCGTGCGATGTTCCAATTTTCAGTAAATTTGCCCAGGAAGAGAGCTCGACTCGGCCTAGAGGCCAATGCCACCCCAAGTGTGACCATAAATTCTCAATCTGATGGTGCGTGTGAGGACAATTCCCCGACCATGGATCAGCCGGTCTCCTCCGTTCCTGACCAGACTATTCCGGTTCCTGCCCCAACAGAGGGTGCTACGATCCCTCCCGCTGATATTCCTGATCCTCCTCCAGCCCCAGCTTCAGGTCCCAGTATTTTTGATGGGGACATCAGGGGAGCTATTCAGATGTTGATGCAGTTGGTGGCCTCTCAGGCCAAGAGATCAAATGTTGCCCCTGCACCCTCGAGTGAGCAAGGGGATTCTTCAGGTTCCAGAGTCAACCAGTTTCTACGGTTAGCCCCTCCAGAGTTCACAGGCACCGACCCAGAGTCCGATCATCAAGATATTTATAGATGAAATGTACAAGACTCTCCGGGTTATGAGGGCTACTAAGACAGAGGGAGTTGAATTAGCTTCCTATCGTCTAATGGGAGCGACATATTCATGGTTCGAGATGTGGGAGAGTTCCCGTGGAGAGGGGAGCCCTCCGGCGAGGTGGGATGATTTTGTAGATTATTTTATGGATCATTTCTTGCCCGCCGAGACTAGGGCAGCCCGTGCTGCAGAGTTTGAGGTCCTTAAGCAGGGTAACATGAGTGTGTGGGAGTATCATATGGAGTTTGGTCATTTGTCCAAGTATTCTATCCACATGATGCCGACTATTGAGGCTAGAGTTCGTCGGTTTGTTCAGGGCCTTGGTCCCTTGGTTATAAATGAGGTTGCTACAACTACTTTGCACTCAGATATGAACTATGGGAAGATTGTGGGATTCACCCAGGCTACGAAGGCTCGGAAATTGAAGATAATAATGGAGAGAGAGAGTAGTAGTAGGGCCCGGTCAGCGGGCAACCCTGGGAGTTCAGTTAGAGGTGTGAGATCAGCCCTTGGGAGAGGGTCATCAGGGCCATCTCAGTCCTATGCTCAGTCTTCAGCCAGTGCACCGCCATCAGGGCACGGTTATCAGCAGGGAGGTCGCTTTGGACCAGGTGCATATAGCAGGAGGTTCCATCAGTCAGGTCGTTCAGGCGGGAGGTTCCAGCAGCAGCGGAGGGCCCCATGCCCTAAGTGTGGGAGGTTTCATTCTGAGCCTTGTTACCTGGAAATCCTGGTATGCTATAGATGCAGAGTGAGGGGTCATGTTCAGCGAGACTGTCGTGCACCCAGTCAGGGCACAAGTAGGGGTATTGATCAGCCATCCAGTTCATCAGCCGCTACGTCTTCAGCACGCCCTCCAGCACCAGCAGGGCGCGGTGCAACTAGGGGTAGAGCACAGGGTCAAGGGAGACCTAGTCGGTTCTATGCTTTGAGTGGTCGCCAGAGTGCTGAGGCTTCTCCGGATGTTGTCACAGGTATTATAACTGTTCAAACACATGATGTTTATGCTCTTATTGATCCTAGATCTTCATTGTCATATGTTACTCCATTTATTGCTTCGAGTTTTGGGATAGAACCCGAACAACTTCATGAGCCGTTCTCAGCGTCGACTCCGGTTGGTGATTCTATTACGGCCGCGCGAGTCTATAGGAATTGTGTTGTCACGGTTTGTGGTCGAGATACCACGACCGATCTGATTGAGCTAGGAATGGTAGATTTTGATGTTATCATGGGGATGGATTGGCTATACTCGTTCTTTGCTAAACTCGACTGCCGAACCAGAATTATGAGGCTCAAGTTTCCTAATGAACCAGTTAGTGAATGGAAAGGGAATGATGTTGTGCCGAGGGGTAGGTTTATTTCCTATCTTAAAGCCTCCAAGATGATCTGGAAGGGGTGCATCTATCATTTGGTCCGGGTTGCGGACACCACTTCAGAGGTGCGTTCTCCCGAATCCGTTCCGGTTGTGAATTAATTTCTTGAGGTATTTCCGGATGAGCTTCCTGGGGTTCCACCAGATAGAGAGATTGACTTCGGGATTGATGTATTGCAAGATACACAACCAATATCTATTCCACCTTACAGGATGGCGCCATCAGAATTGAGAGAGTTAAAGGAACAATTGAAAGATCTATTAGAAAAGGGTTTCATTCGGCCAAGCATGTCGCCTTGGGGCGCACCGGTTCTTTTTTTCAGAAAGAAGGATGGATCGCTTCGGATGTGTATTGATTATCGGCATCTCAACAAGGTCACCATCAAAAATAAATATCCATTGCCCCGAATAAATGATTTGTTCGATCAATTGCAAGGTGCTAGGTTCTTCTCAAAGATTGATTTACGGTCCGGAAATCACCAATTGAAGATCAGGGAGCAGGATATCCCTAAGACCGCCTTCAGGACTCGTTATGTGCACTTTGAATTTTCGGTAATGTCCTTTGGGATAACCAACGCCCCATCAACTTTTATGGATCTTATGAATCGGGTTTTCAAGCCGTTTCTTGACTCCTTCGTGATTGTCTTCATGGACGATATCCTTGTTTATTCGCGATGTCGGGAAGATCATGCTAATCACCTTATGGCAGTTCTGCAGACTCTTCATCAACACCAGTTGTATGCAAAGTTTTCAAAATGTGAGTTTTGGCTAGAATCAGTCACCTTTTTGGGCCATGTTATTTCTAGGGAAGGGATTCAGGTTGATCCCTAAAAGATCGCAACGGTGATGGATTGGCCTAGACCAACGACCCCGATATAGATTCATAGTTTCTTGGATTTAGCTAGATATTATCGGAGGTTCGTGGATGGATTCTCTACTCTCGCCTCCCCATTGACTAAGCTGACGCAGAAAGCGATTAAGTTTCAGTGGTCCGATGCTTGTGAAAAGAGTTTTCAGGAATTGAAATCAAGATTGACTTCGGCACCAGTGTTGAACTTGCCGGAAGGTTCAGAAGGGTTCGTGGTATATTGTGATGCTTCAAGGGTTGGTTTGGGGTGTGTATTGATGCGATGTGGTAAGGTAATAGCGTATGCTTCTAGGCATCTCAAGAATCACGAGAAGAATTATCCGACGCATGATTTGGAGCTCACGACGGTTGTGTTTGCATTAAAAATCTGCCGGCATTATCTTTATGGGGTCCATGTATACGTGTTCACAGACCACCAGAGTCTTCAGTATTTATTCAAACGAAAGGAGTTGAACTTAAGACAACGAAGGTGGTTAGAATTGCTCAACGATTATGATATGAATATTTTGTACCATATAGGAAAGGCGAATGTGGTAGCCGATGCTCTTAGTCGGAAATCCATGGGTAGCTTGGCACATTTGGAAGCCAGTTAGAGGGATTTAGCTCGGGAGATTTATCAATTGTCCAGACTGAGGGTCTGTCTTTCGGCCTCAGATGAGGGGAATGTTGTGGTGCGTAATTGAGCAGAATCTTCGCTTGTAGCGGAAGTCAAGGAAAAGCAATTAAGGGATCCTGCTTTGGCTCAGTTGAGGGAAGCAATTTTAAATCACAAGACTTCAACATTTTCACTCGACAGTGATGATGGTGTTCTGCGATGCCAAGGGATACTTTGTGTTCCAGATGTGGATAATCTTCGGGAGAGAGTTATGGCAGAAGCTCACAATTCTAGGTATTCTGTACACCCAGGTTATGTATCACGATCTCAAGGAGATTTTCTGGTGGAATGATATGAAGAGGTGTGTGGTGGACCTTGTGGCTAGGTGTCCGAATTGTCAGCAAGTGAAGACCGAGCATCAAAGGCCCGGTGGGTTGACGCAGCTTATGGAAATACCGATGTGGAAATGGGAAATGGTCAATATGGACTTCGTGGTAGGATTACCCCGCACTCAGCGCAAGTTCGACTCAATTTGGGTAATAGTGGATCAACTGACGAAGTCGGCGCATTTCTTGCTAGTCAAGTCCACCGATACTGCAGAGCAGTACGCTCAGTTGTATATCAAAGAAATAGTCAGACTCCATGGCACTCCAGTTTCTGTTATCTCGGATCGAGGGGCCCAGTTCACAACTAACTTTTGGAGGAAATTTCAGCAAGGTTTGGGTACTTAGGTAAATCTCAGCATAACTTTCCACCCACAGACTGACGATCAAGAGGATTGGACCATTCAGACACTTGAAGATATATTACGGGCTTGTGTTTTAGATTTCAAGGGTAGTTGGGATGATCACTTTCCATTTATAGAGTTTGCCTACAATAACAGTTTCCATGATAGTATTCAAATGGCTCCATTTGAGGCATTGTACGGTAGGAGGTGTAGGTCTCCGATTGGATGGTTCGAGGTTGGTGAGGCGGAACTGCTAGGACCGGATCTTGTGCATCAAGCTATGGAAAACGTTAGAGTTATTCAGGAGAGGATAAAAACTGCTCAGAGTCGTCAAAAATCCTATGCGGACGTTCGTCGTAGAAATTTGGAATTCCAAGTAGATGATTGGGTATTCTTGAAGGTGTCTCCCATGAAGGGAGTGATGCAGTTTGGGAAGAAAAGGAAATTGAGCTCGAGGTATGTCGGGCCATATCAGATCGCTCAAAGGATAGGGAAGGTAGCGTATAGGATGGAATTGCCCCCTGAAATGTCATTAGTGCATCCAGTGTTTCATGTGTCCATGCTAAAGAAGGTAATTGGAGATCCATCTGCCATCGTGCCAGTTGAGACCATTGAAATTAATGAAGAATTTCCATATGAAGAGGTTCCAGTTGCTATTCTTGATAGGCAAGTCTGTAGATTGAGAAACAAAGAGATTGCTTCTGTTAAGGTGTTATGGCGAAGTCAACAAGTCGAGGAAGCCACGTGGGAAGCGGAAAATGAAATGAAAGAAAAATATCCCCATTTGTTTGAATAAGTCTAGTAGTGGTGGTGAGAACTTCCATCTCTAAGCAATTGCACCTTTGTGCCAAATTTTGTGCAAGAACACTCCACTCTCCTAATTTCCTTACTATTGTTACTTCTCAATTTTGTGCCACCTTTGTATATATTGTGGAATAGTTAAATTATGTGCAACTCATGTGATAGTTGAATGATATGCAAGTTTGTGGAATTAACAAGATTATGTATAGCATGTTGAAGTAATTGAATTATATAACCATTTGACGAGGTAACCAAATTATGTGCAAGTTGTTAGAATAGTTGGGAATGTGTGGAATTATGTGTCTCGGGGGATCTCTGATAGGTAGATAGGCCTAATTACAAAGGAAACTCTGGCAAAAGTTTTAGAAAATATCGGAGTTAGTGAAAATATAGGGATTAGGATATTGTGTTGTCAAAAATGATTCCCCGATCCTCATTCGAGGATGAATGATTTTAAGTGGGGGAGGATGTAAATACCCGTAAAATTTCATGTCTAAAAACGATGCCCGGGTAGATTCCCATGTTGTTATAACTGTAGAAATTCATAAAAACGGACCTTTTTGAAGTATAAAGTACCCCGGGACTTAAAAGATATAATTTCCCAGAATTGCGCGGATCTGCGGTCCACTATGCGATCGCAGATCAGGTATGCAGACCACATAGTGGTCACATACCTGGACAACCTGCTATCCAATTTGAGGACAACTATGTGGCCCAAGATGCGATCACATTTTGAGAATGCGGGCCGCATAATTGTCGCATTCCTGCTATGCGGTCCGCATTCCTGTCGCATAAATGGCCCTCAAATGGGCCAAAATTTCCTGACCATCCTGACCACATTTCCTGCTTCGGGGCTTCTAATTTTTGATTTTTAAAACCCGACCCCTAGTTTAATAAAACACCCCTCCCCTTCATTTTAACACCTATCTGACTAAAATAGAGAGAAGTGAGAGTGGGTTCTAGAGAGAGAAGTCATCTTCTTCATCAAATTGGTCCTCCATCTCTACTCAGGCTGGAAGTTTATCGAGTAGTCGTCATCTTCTTCATCACAAGAGGTAAGTCTTCACCCTATTTCCCAAAATTCTTAGAGTTTAGTTAAGAATAAAACACACATAGGGTGGTTCTTGAGAAGGGAGGTTGAGACCTTGCATGCATGTGAATAATCTTCCATGACCTAGTAAAGGGAAACAAGTTAGAGAAATCTTTCACTAAAAAAGAGTTTTAGTTAATCAAAGGGATCACATAGTGTTTGATAAAATGCTCAAATGAATTCAAGATTCCTAATTCTAAGGTAAATGTGTCGCATTGTGAACTAGATTGACGGTGCTAGACGGTTCAGTGAATTGTGATAGACATTAAAGGGAGTTCCGATTCGAGGTATGTATGGCTAACTTTAATCTTTGTAGAGTCACCTTGTTGGTGTCCGAGCATTCAGTATGGGTTCCTGGCTTACGGATATGTGAACTGATTGTTCTAATGTGTTGAGACGTAAGATTCTATTCTCTGATTGCCCTAGTTGATTTTCCATTCCACCATGCTATGTGAGATTGTGAAAAGGGTGATCCTTTGTGCTTACTCTATCATGTGCAAAACTCGTTATGTGCTTGAACACCTCGGTATGAAAGGTTGTGCTACCAAACAAAAGAAATGATAACGAATCCAATTGTTGAATGTATCTAAGTGCTAAATGTTGTGTAGTAAAGAATGGAAAGGAAAAGTGGATCTAACTAATTGAGCTAAGTGATTATGGCATACCGTACATGACTTACTATTTGGTAAATACTATTGTGAACACATGTTTGTTTGGTTGTTATGAAATTATACTCTTGATGATATGAAGCTTTGTGACTGAATTGTGGGCTGTTATTGTTTCTATGAAATGTGATTGTCCGGTGGGATCGGGTTGCGCGCCGCGACAGAATGTAATAAGGCTGAAATGTGTTGAGAAGGAATAAGGGTGGAATATGATTGTGTTGAAATAAGAATCTGTGAAACTTTCAATTGTGTTTATTTCTGTATATCTGTGCAGTAATTGTTTGGTTCCTCTAACTGTCCCTTATCTGTGCATTGTTTGATTCTACTTAGAGTGAAGTTTGTTTATACATACTAGTACTATTCAATGGTACTAACGTCCCTTTTGCCGGGGGCGCTACATCTTCTATATGGATGTAGGTGGCTCTATATCAGGTAGCTCCGTCTGCCGATAGTGGTGCCTTCTCTTCATCCCTTCAGCAGTTCTGGTGATCCCCACTTCCTCTCGGGGCCGTGTGTAGTCTATACCGTCTTCTTTTGTCTATGTTGTGTCATTAAAGGTATAGCCGGGGCCTTGTTGCCGGCAAGTTTGTGTAAAACTCCTAGTACTCTTAGAGGCTCCGTAGACATCATGTGGGTTGTATATATGTATTTTGGGTAGTAGCTATGTTCGGTCGAAATCGTGGTCCGTATTGGAAAAGTTGTGTGTATTATATATGTTTTTGGATTGTCAAATGTGAAAGTTAAAAGAGGAAATGAACTTATGGTGTAAATTGTACTTTGAATTTAAATGGGCTAATTCATATGGAACAATGTGTACTATAGACACGGGGCAACGCGTTGGGTAGGAAAGGCAAACCAGGTTCGCTTGACCAGGATCATCCGGTTAGGCGCCGGTCTCGTCCCTCGGTTTTGGGGCGTGACAAAAAGTTTGTCCATAAATGTGCCGTTGGTTGAAGCCTTAGAACAAATGTCGAGATATGCCAACTTCATGAAGGATTCAGTAACAAAGAAGAGATCAATGAATTGTGAAACGATCAAAATGACACATCAAGTGAGTGCTATTGCGCAATCCATGGCTCCAAAGTAGGAAGGCCCCAATGCTTTCACAATCCCGGGCACTATTGAGAGTGTCGATTTCGCCAAAGCTTTATGTGACTTGGGGGCAAACATTAACTTGATGCCCTATTCTGTGTTCAAAATTTTGGGGATTGGGCAACCAAGACCCACATTAATGAGGTTGCAAATGGCGGACCGGACGATGAAAAGGCCATTGAGGGATTATTGATGATGTGTTAGTTTGAGTCGACAAGTTCATCCTTCTCGCAGATTTTGTGATCCTTGAATGTGAGATTGACTACGAGGTGCCAATTATATTGGGGATACCTTTCCTTGCTACAGGGAAGACCTTAGTTTATGTGGAAGCTGGTGAGCTCACTTTTCGGGTGGCCGATGAATAAATGGTGTTCCATGTTTGCAAATCAATGAGGCAGTCAAATAGCAATGAAGTGTGTTCGTTGTGGATCTTGGGACCGAAGTAATTGTTGATGACACAAGTGTTGTGATAAATGTTGAAGATACCTTAGAAGTTGTGTTGCTAAATCATGATGAGGATGAGAAGGAAGGATTTGTAGAATGTGTCAATGCTTCGCAAGGAATGGGGTCATATACTTATGAGCCCCAAAAACTTTCCTTGGATCTCGAGAACCGGAAGTCTCTACCAACAAATTCCTCAATCGAGGAGCCTCCCGCCCTAGAGTTAAAGCCTTTGCCTTCACACCTCACATATGAGTTTCTAGGCCCTTGTTACACTTTACCTGTTATTCTTTCCTCGTGCTTAACTAACGTGCAGGTAGATTCCACCCTTGTGGTGCTCCAAAGGAGGAAGAAAGTAATAGATTGGACATTGGCAGATATTCGGGGTATAAGCCCCGCCTTTTTCATGCACAAAATTATTTTGGAGGAGGATGCCAAACCCTATGTGGAACATCAAAGACGATTGAATGAGGCCATACAAGAGGTAGTGAAAAAAGAGATCATCAAATGGTTGGATGCCGGGGTTGTTTACCCCATTTCCGATAGTTCGTGGACCTCGTCGATGCAATGTGTCCCAAAGAAAGGGGGCATGACTGTGATAACAAATGACAAAAATGAATTGACCCCCACAAGAACTGTCACCGGGTGGAGGGTGTGCATGGATTATAGGAAGCTCAACAAAGTTACTCGGAAAGACTATTTTCCTCTTCCATTTCTTGATCAAATGTTGGATAGGTTGGACGGACGTGTTTTTTATTGCTTCATTGATGGATACTCCGGATATAATCAGATTCTTATTTCTCCTGAAGACCAAGAGAAGACCACTTTCACTTGTCCCTATGGCACTTTCGCATTCTCACAGATGCCATTTGGGTTATGCAATGCACCAACGACTTTTCAACGGTGTATGATGGCCATCTTCACCGATATGGTGGAGTACTTTCTTGAGATTTTCATGGATGATTTTTCTGTCGTGGGGAATTCTTTTGAAGAGTGCTTGGACAACTTGGACAAGGTATTGTCACAATGTGAGGAAACTAACTTGGTTTTGAATTGGGAGAAGTGCCACTTTATGGTCGAGGAATGCATTGTCCTCGGTCACAAGATTCCAAGAATGGTATTGAGGTTGATAAAGCAAAAATTGAAGTGATATCCAAACTCCCTCCCCCCTATTTTCGTAAAAGGAGTGACGAGCTGTCTAGGTCATGCGGGGTTCTACCACCGATTCATCAAGGACTTTTCTAAGGTGGTAAACTCCTTGTCAAACTCTTGGAAAAGGATGCCAAGTTTTTTTTCAACGAATATTGTATGAAGTCATTTGAACTACTCAAGTATAAGTTGACTACCACTCCTATTATCACCGCACCAAATTGGAGATTACCTTTTGAACTCATGTGTGATGGGAGCGATGTGGCGGTTGGAGCGGTATGGGGGAAAAGAATTAACAAGATCTTCCATCTGGTCTACTATGCTAGTAAGACCATGAACGCGGCCCAAGTAAACTATACGATGACCGAGAAAGAACTCATGGCCATTGTCTTTGCTATGGAGAAGTCCCGCCGTACATAATGGGTACAAAGGTGATTGTTCACACCAACCATGCGGCGCTTCGATATTTGATGAGAAAGAAAGACTCTAAGGCAAGATTGATGCGGTGGGTACTTTTTTTACAAGAATTTGACCTTGATATCCAAGACCTAAAGGGGAGTGAAAACCAAGTGGAAGACCACTTGACCCAATTGGAGGAGGAGGAGGGGAGGACACATGATGGTCTTGAGATCAATGATTCATTCCCTAATGAGCAACTCCTATCCATTTCTATGATCGGGATGCCATGGTTTGCCGATGTGGCCAATTATCTTGTGAGTGAAATTTTTCCGAATGAGTTCTCTTCAAACACAAGGAATAAGCTCAAACGGGACTGTATGGACTACTATTGGGATGAGCCTTATCTCTTCAGAATTTGTACTGATGGTGTTATCCGAAGATGTGTACCAGAAGAAGAACAATTAGGAATTCTTGAGGCTTTCCACTCTTCGCCATATGGTGGTCACCATGATGGAGCGAGAACATCTACAAAGGTGTTAAGTTGTGGATTCTATTGGCCTACTCTTTACAAGGATGCTAGCGATCTCGTTAAGCGTTGTGATGAATGTCAAAAGGCCGATGGGATTTCCAAGAAAAATGAGATGCCTCTCACCACCATCATAGAGATTGATATCTTTTATGTGTGGGGCATTGATTTTATGGGTCCGTTCGTGAATTCTTGTGGGAACACCTATATATTGGTAGTGTTGGATTACGTGTTCAAATGGGTTGAAGCAACACCTTTTCCCAACAATGAAGCTCAGAGTGTGGTAGCTTTCTTGAAGAAGAACATATTCACAAGGTTTGGTACTCCAAGGGCCATTATTAGTGATGGAGGATCGAACTATTGTAACAAAGCTTTGATACTTTACTCTCCAAGTATGGTGTCAGTCACAAAGTGTCGACCCTCTATCATTCTCAAGCAAGTGGACAGGTTGAAGTCTCCAACCGGGAGATCAAGAGTATTTTGTCTAAGACTGTGAATGCCAACCGGACGGATTGGTCAAAGAAACTTGACGATGCTCTATGGGCTTATAGGACATCTTACAAAACACCAATTGGTATGTCTCCGCATCGGTTAGTGTTCGGGAAATCTTGTCACCTTCCAATGGAACTTGAGCATAAGGTTATGTGGGCATTGAAGAAGCTTAACCTGGAGTGGGATGTAGCTGCAAATCTAAGGGTGGAGCAATTGAATGAGCTTGATGAGTTCCGGTTCCATGTATATATGAATTCTTCCTTGTATAAGGATAGGATGAAGTACCTCCATGACAAGTATATCTGGAACAAAGAATTCTAAGAAGGCTATCTTGGGCTATTGTTCAATTTTCGGTTACGGATGTTTCTAGGAAAGTTGAAATCCAAGTGGAGTGGCCCATTTGAAATTGTGCATGTGACACCCTTTGGTGCTCTAGATCTGGAAAACAAGAATGGTGAGGTGTTTAGAGTCAATGGGCGCAAACATTATCTTGGCAAGGTTGATGATGGCCATATTGTGGCGTTGCTCCATTTCAAGTGATTGATGGTAACATGCGTCATGTCGCGACGTTAAATGAGGCTCTTCTTGGGAGGCAACCCATGTTTATTTTCATTTTCTTATTTTTATTCGCTTTTAGATAGGTTTGTTTTGAGCTAACTGGTTTTGAAGTGAATTGCAGGCATGAGCGTGTATTGTAGGAAAAGTCTGGAAAAATATTAGCCAAGTATGGAATTTATGCGGACCGCACCAAAAATATGCGGACCGCATAGAAGGGTCCGCGGCCGTACAACTAGGTACCCAAGAATATCAACTCTTTGATGTTGGATCTGCAGAAAAAGGGCCAATATGCGACCGCACTCAAAAGTTCGCGGACCGCACAGGGTTATGCGACCACATTCAATTTTATGCAGACCGCACATCTTTGTTCACTCCAGGTAAGGAGTGCTGACCACACTCAATATTATGCGGTCGCACTCATGTGAGAGATGCATCGCCTTGGATAGAGTATAAATAGGGGTTTCCACTACTATTACTGAACTCTCAAGCCCTAGTAAACACTGTGAACTACAAAAAATTGTTCCACAATCACACTCAATTCATCAAGCTAGATTCCTACTTGCATCACCCACTACTAGTATGTTCAATTCATGTAGATTTTTCTACATTTTTCTCAAATTTTGTTTTTGATTTCTTTGAGTAGTTTAGTTAATTAATGGCCTAAAAATGTCAAACGTGCATAAATTGTGCTTCAATATAATGTGGGTAGTGACACACATGCTAATTAGAGACTGGGTAAACTAATAATTGTGTCAATTTGTGCACACCATGCATAAACTTTAAAAATTTGGCATAAACCCTAGCTCATTGCCGATGGAATTCAAATTATGCGGTCGCACACATTATTGTGCGGTCCGCATAATTGACAAAGGGGTGTGAAGTATGATTGAGCTGTACAAAACTGCGCTCAAAATTTGGCGGTCTGCAGAATATGCGGCCGCACAAAAATGTGTGCTTTCCGCACTTAAAACTTCAAAGAACCTGTAATTTCAAAGTGGGACTTGTGCGGCCGCACTCAGTTTTGTGCGGTCCACACTCGAGGTTATGCGTTCGCACTCCAAGAGAATACGGTATGCACTGGGCAGTCTACGGCCGCACATAATTTTGTACGGTCCGCACTGCCTCATTACTGACTGCTTGTCTGCAACTGTGACTCAATTGTTTCCTTTGCTTTGAATTCAACCGAGAAATGTGATTTGTATTGCAAAAATGGTTAAATCTCGCGAAAGAGGTGATACATCAAAGGGGAGGGGTGAGCCCTCTCGGGGTCGAGGCTGAGGCAAGAGTAACCTACCTCTTGCCGTTCAGAAAATCATAAGCAAGAAAGCAACTGCCAGTAGATCTCCAGCTCCTGCATTCTTTGACGCCAGTGAATATTCTCCATATGGGGAAGCCTCTGAGGGTCAATATATGGAGGTCCAGCCTGAACCCCAATCTAATCCACCACAACCCACATGGCTCTATCAAATGCGCAATGAGCCTACAGACAGCTACTCAAATAATTCTGATATGGGAAGTAAGGGTTCCAAGCCCTCCTCTTCCCCCACCCCTCCGACACCTATTTATATTAATTATGATGATGATATCCCGGACGACGGTAGAGGGGGTGACACTCGTGTGGGTGGTCTTAAACGGACAAAGAAGAAGGAGATGTTGGAAGATAGATCTGTTTGCTTGACGGCATTCAACAGATTTAGGGAGTTGTGGCATTAGGAAAGGAAGGGGTGAAAGTGGTTCACTCACCTGGTCTTAGATGCAAATGAATATTTAGTGAGGGAATTCTATGCCAACATATCTCATATCAAGGCGGGAACAAAAGTGACGAAAGTGCGGAATTTGAAAGTTCGCTTTGATGCCCATACTCTAAATACTTATGTGGAATTTGAGCAAGTGGAAGAGGTCCAATACTTGGAGAAGTTAGCTTTGGGTGAGGTAACTCGCTCTTGGCTAGCTGAAGTTTTAGCTGCACCAGGACTACCACACTCATGGATCACAACAGGAGCGCCTATTATCCAGAACACCCTTAACTTCGAAGCTAAAGGGTGGAAAACTTTCGTGTTCAACAAGATTGATCCAAGCTTGAATGAGAACAACCTCCCTCTTTCCGGAGCAGTGCTATTAGCCTCTATCATGGTGGGGCACCCTATCAATGTGGGTGCTATAATGTCAATCTGAATTACATTGGCAGTCCATAGAGTGAAAAGTCTTATCCCTTTCCGAACACCTTCACAAAGTACTTCAATGATGCAAAGGTGGGTCCAAGACCTTATGACACAATGGTAAAAGCTAAAAACCTTTTTCTTGGTATGCCTTGCCGGGTGCAGACAACCCAAAGTTCAAAGGGACGGACACTACCACAGCTGGCCAGTCTGACGAGCCAGTAGTGGTAGGTGCAGAGGGTGCTGCTGAGCCATCTTCAACTCCCATCAGAGGGTGGTATTGACCTTATGAATCTTGTGTTGATTTAGGAAACCATCAGATGGTTTAGTTGAAGCGTAGACATTTCAATCTTGAATGCGATTGTTGTGGGCCCTCGACTTCTGCTTCTTTATCCGGTTGTGTGAGAGGTGAAGTATTTTGTTATAAGTCCAAGTACTCGTGCGTATGGTCTAGAACTTGCCCCGAATGTGTTTCTAGGCGAAATTCTAAGTTAGCTTGGCTTGAGAAGTGATTGTAGGATCTCCTTGGCCCGTTTTGAAACTTTCCATGACCCACCAATGATATCATCCTTAGCGAACCCTTTTGAGCCTATAGCCTTTATTTTCAATAACCACATTACAAGCCTTTAACCATTTTATAATGACTCTCTCTTGGCACCCTACTTTTCTTTAGCACTTATGTAATTCAAATGGAAAGAACATAAGTTTAGGGGAGAGACGAGGAGTTTAAAGATGGTTTCAAGGCATAAAAATACAAAAGAAATGAAAAAGAGGAAAATGCAAAGAAAAAGAAAGGAAGAATAAATAAAAACACAAAAGAAAAAGTGAATAATATGAAAGGGTTGAAAAGATGCAAAAGAAAGAAAAATTGTGAAGCATGGAGAATGCAAAGAAGGAGATCGTGAATAACATAACAAAGAAAGAGTGATGTCAAGTCTCTCTGATCCCTCTAAGGGAAAAGAAAATAACTGAAAGAGTCGCCAAAGTATGAGCCAACAAGAGAATATGAAGTGCTAAAGGAAAGATTAACCGATTCCAATCCGATATTACCCTCTTTAATCCAAAAGCCTTCATTACATGCCGAAAAAGCCCTACGTGATTTCGAGCCAAACGAGCTTACATTAGTGGTGATCTACATGAGGGGCAAACATATGGTACTTAGAGCCGGGATTGTGATATTATTTGAGAGTGATGAGGGAATCTTCCTCGAGTCATTGTTTTAAACTCTTCATTCGTGAGTAAGATGAGCTTCCAGAGAGTATAGGAGGAGGAGTTTAGGATCCACAGCGACTTGCATGAAAGTGCGAGCATCCTTTATGATCAAAGTCAACCATTGATGCTCAAGTGTCACATTAGAGCCATTTGTGCTTCAATTTTCAAACCATAGGCTTGTTAATCATTCATGAGCGTGTGCGTAATTGTTGGTCCCAATTGATTTGTGTATTGACTTAACTTAGGACAACTAAAATATTCTTTTTTTAATGGAGGTGGGAATTGCATTATTGCTTGAGGGCAAGCAAAAACTTAAGTTTGGGGGAGTTGATAAGTAGGGATTTTGACCGCTTATTTGCCCTCTTTTACTTAAGTTTTAGCTCGAAAATACTTAAAGGTATCCAGAGAACTAATGAAAAAAGTTTTCTTGCAGGAATATTGGGAAACTAGCCAAAAAAATAAAAATCAACTCAAAAAGGAGTCAAAATTAGACAAGAACAAAAATAAGGCAAAAGTGCTTAGAGTGCAGCCGCAAACAATGAAGGAACCCTATTGGTTCTCCGACAGATTCTGAGGTTTAGTATTAAAAACTGTTTAATTGGTTTAGTATCGTATAAGCTACTCTTTAACTTATATATACGTAGTCCAG